>JARJIL010000008.1:6063000-6204000 GCA_038502395.1 Dittrichia graveolens | reverse complement strand
TTTAGGGATAATTCTCAAGGAAGGACTAAAGGTTAGGGAAAGATAACTCCTGGAAAAGTCACTTTCAAAAAGGTAGCATATTTTGAAGGCCTTAAACACAATCTGATAAGTATCAGTCAACTGTGTGATGAGGATTATGAAGTCACCTTCAGAAAGCATGCAGGAACAATTTATGATAAGAAAGGAAAACCAATATTAATGGCAAAAAGAGAGAGAGATATCTATTTGTTAGATCTCAGCTCCGCAGATCCTTCAACTGAAACCTGCTTGTATTCTGACTTAACTCCCAAGCTGAGCTGGTTATGGCACAAAAGACTGTCTCATTTAAATTTCAAATATATTAACAAGTTGTCTAGCAAAGAGTTAGTCTCTGGTCTGCCTAAGATCACATTTGCTAAAGACAAACTTTGCTCAGCCTGTGAAATGGGAAAACATCATAAGGGGTCCTTCAAGTCCAAACAGAATTTCTCAATCACAGAACCATTGCATATGTTGCATTTGGACCTATTTGGACCTATCAACACCCCAAGCCTAAGTGGCAAAAAGTATACTCTAGTGATTATTGATGAGTTCACAAGATTCACTTTGGTAATCTTCTTAAAAGCCAAAAGTGAAGCTGCACATGAGTTAATCAGCTTCATAAGACAAGAAGAGTTGCAAAAGGGTAAGTCTCTTAAACAACTCAGAAGTGATCATGGAACTGAGTTCAGAAACTCAACCCTTGAAGGCTTTTGTGAAGAGAAAGGAATTATCCAGAATTTCTCATCTGTAAGAACTCCACAACAAAATGGAGTTGCTGAAAGGAGAAACAGAACCTTAATTGAAGCTGCCAGAACCATGCTATGTGAGGCAAAGCTCAAGCTGAGCTTCTGGGCAGAAGCTGTAAGTACAGCCTGCTATACTCATAATAGATCAATTATAGTGAAAAGACATGGTAAATCATCTTACGAGATGTATCATGGCAGAAAACCCAACATTGGATATTTTCATATTTTTGGTTCAACATGCTATGTGCTAAACCAAAGAGATCAGCTCCATAAGTTGGAACCCAAAGCTGATCAAGGGATATTTGTTGGATATTATTCATTCTCCAAAGCTTATAGAGTCTTTAATCTTAAAAGAAAGGTAATTGAAGAATCAATACATGTTACGTTTGATGCGACAAGTATTGATGAATCCAACAGAGCTCAAGCTGACTCGGTTAGTCTGAGTGAGCTTGAAAGGAGTAAAGAAGATCTCACATCAAATCCCATGTATGTTATGGATGATTCTGATGATGATGATAGTAAATCTGACAAGCGTGCACCACTGACAGAAATTATCAATATTGAAGATAATCAGCCTGAGAATCTCGGTGAATCATCAGGTACATGTCAGATTGAAGATCTAAGTGATCTTCCAATTCCTACTCAGACTGAAGAAGTAAGTCCTATTCAGCCTGAGAGACACTGCTCTGACTCAAACCCAGAACCTCATTCTCCTACTACAACCTTCAGAGTATTAAAAGATCATCATCTTGATGATGTCATTGGGAACGTTGAAGATGGTGTGTTAACTAGATCTAAGGCAAATGCAAACTATGCTTCCTACGCTAATTTTCTATCTCAAATGGAACCAAAGAAGACTGAAGAGGCTCTGAAAGATGAAGATTGGATTGAAGCTATGCAAGAGGAACTGACAGAATTTCAAAGAAACAAGGTCTGGACCCTTGTCCCTGCTCCCAAAGGAAAAACAATTATAGGCACTAAGTGGGTCTATAGAAATAAAATGGACAAGGATAGAGTAGTGATCAAAAATAAGGAAAGGCTAGTAGCTTAGGGGTATCGACAAGAAGAAGGTATTGATTATGATGAGACCTTTGCCCCTGTTGCGAGGATTGAAGCTATAAGGTTGTTTCTAGCCTAGGCAGCCTTCAAAAACTTTAAGGTGTATCAAATGGATGTTAAAAGTGCATTTTTAAATGGAGCACTACAGGAGGAGGTCTATGTGAAACAACCCCCTGGTTTTTTTATTGATGCTAAATATCCAGATTATGTTTATAAGTTGGAAAAGGCTTTGTATGGACTCAAGCAAGCTCCAAGAGCCTGGTATGATACACTATCCACCTATCTGCTCTCAAATGATTTTGTCAGAGGAAGTATTGACAAAACTCTATTCATAAGAAAGAGCAGAGGACATGTCATTCTGGTTCAAATCTATGTGGATGACATTATCTTTGGATCAACAAACCAAGATCTGTGTGATTGGTTCTCCAAGATAATGTCTAATCAATATAGAATGATCATGACGGGTGAGATGACATATTTTTTGGGACTTCAAATCTATCAGAAAGAAGATGGTATATTCATTAATCAGAGCAAGTATGTGTAACACCGCTTCTGAATTCAGTTGCTTTAATGTCAAAACAGATTTTAGCAGTGGAAATTTTTTTCTTTTAAAACAACTATCATTTACATTATCAAAAGAACGTTGGAGTTACCAAGTACAGGAACCGACCATAGTGTCTATTTACAATACATCACAAAATATAAGTGTTCCACCCACAAGGGGCAATACAATTCCCCCAAAGCAACCCGCCTCGCAGGCCACCTAGTCTTTACCTGAAAAGGGAAACATAGTATCATTAGCTACACTAGCTAGTGAGTACATACAATCCTAAGCATCAATATAGCAAGTCATGCGTCGTATCATAAACAGTCATTGCTAGCCTAACACATAGCGGTGTGCTGACAAGATCGGTAAGAGTCGTGCCTTGCAGGGTAATCAATCCCGCTCAACAACTCAGACCGAGGGATCAGACACGACCAATCCGCACTGGTGGGGAAGCACAAGGCAGTCCACCAAGCATCATTCACAGAGCCAGAGGCTCTATAGGTAATCCAGCTACAATCAGCTGATCACCACTCACGTTTAGGCACGGTGGTCATCTTACAGGGATCCATCATCTTACATATAACGTTATACGGTTATTCATACGGTCACACCATCACGTATTAACTAAGTGGTTCCAAACTGGACCCACTGGCATGCTCCTGATACATATTCTAATATCATATAAGTCACACAATTACCTCTTTGAGTGTACCTGCAAAAGCAAGTTAGTCATATACATACACATTCAGGTAGTCAATTAGCAGGCAGGCCTTACTCTACTAAGTCTCATGGTCGTAGGCACTTACCTGAATAGCTTAGAATCAACAAATAGTTTACTTCAGACTTGCTAACGGGACAAGATCACCTATAACATCATTACTTACATTAATCGTCTATATAAGCGAGACATAACAGATTAGGAACCCCAAAAGGAACCATAGACCAACCAACAGAGACTTAACAATCTCTGAGTTGCTCACAAAAGAATACCCCTTTGCGGCCGCAAGCACAAATGCTTACGCCCGTAAGGGCATGCTTGCGCCCGCAAGCAATCTCGCTTGCGCTCGTAAGCACTCTAAATCCGACAAAACTGTCGGATTCCGACACTACTTGCGGATTCCGACACTTCCATCGGATTACGATACTTTCAATCGGATTTCAATAGTTCATATCGGATTCCGATACCTCCTATCGGATTCCGACACTAATCATCGATTCCGACACTGCTTACGGCCGCAAGGGCGGTGCCTTGCGCCCGCAAGCGCCATCGGATTTGCATTTGGTGTGTCAGATTCTAGCACTTGGCTTATCGGATTTTGGTCCCTTGCAGCCGCAAGAAAGGACCTTGCGCCCGCAAGCAGACCTGTTCAAGAACAGGTCAGCTACAGCACCCCTGTTCCGACTGTTTTGATTCCAATCTTCAAAAACTGAGTTTCTAAATCGTTTTCAACTTTGATACATCTTAGGGAACATTCATATGATCCCAAAATCATACCCTTCAGTAATTCTAACAACTTATTCATGATCTAGAATCAAAATCATTCATTTCACCCATTTCTTCCAAGTTTCATAAACTAAATCAAAACATCATTTTAATTCACCAAATGAGTTCCAATCAACTTGTAATTGATGTAGGGATCAATTAAAGTTGATTCCAAAACTCAATTTGAGTTTACCTTGCCTAAACCACAAAACCCACTTGGTAAGGTTTCTTACCAAATGAAGAACAAGAAGGTGAAGATAATGATAAAGAAGATGAAGATATCACAAGTCTTTATCTTGCTAGAAATCAGTTGAAAACCAGAAATCCTTCAAGAGATCTTCAAGAACAAAAGTAGAGAGAGTATGAGAGTTGTCTGTGTTTGTGTTTGAACACAACACACAAACGTGACACTTCAAAGGCATAAACCGCCTTTGGTTTAAGCCTAGTAACAAGGGGGTATTTTGTTCCCCTTTTTAACTTACAACTTGACCTACAATTACCCGTTTTAACTAACGGGGAATTTCTGGAATCCTTACTTAAAACCATTCATAATTCATTCGTCTTACTCACTTTACTACTACTTTTATATTTTAACATATAACTACTTAAAACATATAACACATAACAACAAAATACATATTTTATTATTATTTCAACTAATTTACATACACATACATAGGAATTACTACTAGGCCCAATACGAGGATGTTACAAATCTACCGCCCTTAAGAAGATTCCGTCCTTGGAATCTACTTAGTGATAAACAGGTGAGGGTATCTTGCTTTCATTTCGTCCTCGGTTTCCCACGTCAGGTTTGGACCTAAGTTGTGCTTCCACTTTACAAGAACTAGCTTGACTATCTTCTTACGTAACTTCTTGACTTTCGTGTCAAGAATCTCTACAGGTTCTTCTACAAGTCGTTTAGAAGAGTCAACCTTCAATTCTTGCAAAGGAATAATTTGTTCTTCCTCAACGTGACACTTGCGTAAGTAGCACACATTAAAGGTGTCATGGATTCTAGATAGTTCAGGCGGCAGCTCTAGAGTCACCGTCTGATCATTCACTTTTCGTATAACTTTGAATGGGCCAATGAAACGTGGACTTAGCTTCCCCTTACGCCCGAAACGAATGACGCCTTTCCAAGAAGAAACTTTTAAGAACACACGGTCACCGACTTCAAATGTAGCGGGACGACGCTTTGGATCCGCATACATCTTCTGTCGGTCCCGAGCTACTTTTAGCTTTTCAAGAGCCACCTTCACTTTGTCAGAAGTTATCTGGACAATTTCAGGTCCAGCGAACTACTTCTCGCCAGGCTCCAACCAACAAGTCGGAGTGCGACATCGTCTTCCGTAAAGCATCTTGTATGGTGGCATTCCAATGCTGGAATGATATGAATTGTTATAAGTAAATTCAATCAATGGGAGATGAGAATCCCACGATCCACCAAATTCGAGTACACAGGCACGAAGCATATCCTCTAACATATGTATTGTACATTCAGATTGGCCATCAGTCTTCAGATGATAGGCAGTGCTCAGATGAACACGTGTGCCGAGTTCGCGTTGCAGACTCTGCCAAAAATTTGAGACAAACCGAGAGTCACGATCAGATACAATAGAACATGGAAGACCGTGACGCGACACAATCTCATCAATGTACAACTGGGCTAAACGGGTCAGCGAAGCAGACTCGTTTGTTGCCAAGAAATGAGCACTTTTCGTCAGTCGATCAACGATAACCCAGATCATGTCGTGCCCTCTGGACGTTCTCGGTAACTTCGTCACGAAATCCATCGTGATATTCTCCCACTTCCACTCCGGAATATCCAACTGCTGCAGATTACCATAAGGTCTCTGGTGCTCCGTCTTCACTTGCGCGCAGATCTGAGATCTCTCCACGAACGAAGAGATGTCTTTCTTCAGAGTTGGCCACCAGTATAGCATCTTCAAATCGTGGTACATCTTAGTAATTCCCGGATGGACAGATAATTTGGACTTATGGGCCTCCTGCAGAATCAGCTCACGGTTACCTCCCGCAGAAGGTACCTAAATCCTGGATTGAAAAGTCTTCAACCCACGATTATCTTTAGCAAGCTGATCCTTTAATTTCTTCATTGTCTCAGACTTCAGATTCTCTTCTTGCAATGCAGTATGCCGAGCTTCCTTCAGTCGAGAAATAAAATCTGAGACAATAGTGATCCTCATAAACTTAGCTTCTGCTGTCGGTCCTTTACGGCTCAAAGCGTCCGCTACAACATTGGCCTTGCCAGGATGGTAACGGATCTCACAATCGTAGTCTTTTATTAACTCCAACCAACGGCGTTGCCGCATGTTGAGTTCTTTCTGAGTAAAGACATACTGAAGACTCTTGTGATCTGTGCAAATCACACACTTTGTGCCATAAAGATAATGTCTCCACAATTTCAGTGCAAAGACAACGGCAGCAAGCTCTAGATCATGGGTTGGGTAGTTCCGCTCATGTGATTTTAACTGTCTAGAAGCATAGGCAATCACTTTATCACGTTGCATCAGGACGCAACCTAAACCCGCATACGAAGCATCGCAATAAACCGTGAAGTCCTCCGAACCCTCAGGCAAAGTAAGGATTGGAGCTTCACACAATAATCGTTTCAAGGTCTAAAAAGCTTCTTCTTTAGCTTACGACCAGACAAAAGCAACATCCTTGCGAGTTAGCTTGGTCAACGGACCCGCAAGCTTTGAGAAATCGCGGATAAACCGACGATAGTAGCCAGCCAAGCCAAGGAAACTTTTAATTTCGGAAGGAGTCCGAGGAACTCCCCAATTCATCACAGCCTCCACCTTAGCTGGATCTACTTTAACGCCATCATGACATATAACATGGCCGAGGAAATGAACTTCCTTAAGCCAGAATTCACACTTGGACAGCTTGGCATACAATTGTTCTCACTTTAACGTCTCGAGAACCTGACGAAGATGAAGCTCGTGATCAGCTTCCGTCTTCGAGTACACAAGGATGTCATCAATAAATACAATCACGGATCTGTCAAGAAACGGACGACAAACCCGATTCATCAAATCCATGAAGACGGCAGGGGCATTGGTTAAGCCGAACGGCATAACCAGAAATTCGTAGTGACCATAACGAGTTTGGAATGCAGTCTTCGGCACGTCTTCTTCACGAACTCGTACTTGGTGATACCCCGACTGGAGATCAATCTTAGAGAAGCGTATAGCTCCCTGCAACTGATCAAACAGATCATCTATTCGAGGAAGCGGATACTTATTCTTTACAGTTCGCATGTTAAGCTCCCTGTAATCTATACACATTCACATCGTTCCGTCCTTCTTCTTCACAAATAACACAGGAGCTCCCCACGGCGAGGAACTCGAATGAATAAAACCTTTGTCTATCAACTCCTGAATTTGAGTCATCATCTCTCTTATTTCAGAAGGAGCAAGACGATACAGAGAACGAGCCACATGTGTAGCTCCTGGAATAAGCTCTATCTTGAATTCAACATCACGTATTGGAGGCAAACCCGGAAGTTCTTTGGAGAATACCTCAGGGTAGTCAGACACTACCCGAATATCACGAACTGGTCGCTTCTCCATCGTAGCATCAATAACATATGCTAGATAAGAGTCACAACCTTTGGCCATCGATTTCTAAGCTTTTATCATGGAGACAATAGGAATATCAGAATCTCGTCGTTTTCCACATGCAACAGCATAAGATCCCGTAATGGGCATAACAAAGAAAGAAATAGGGATATTACTCCTGTCAATATAAATCGCAGCTATCGGGACTTTCTCTGTAACAGAGACTACTTTGCCGTCAGCGACCTCTACTCTGAGCGGCTCAGTTAAAGAAACGATAGGTAATAGCAATCTTCTACGACAGGCCACAGATACAAAGGAGTAGGTAGCTCCATAATTAAATAAAACACTAGCAGGGAGATAATTAATAAGGAAAGTACCCGTAATGACATCCCCGGTTGCTTTGGCCTCATCAGCCGTCGTCTAGAAAGCCCTGCCTTTGTCACGGTGCGCGTCATCTTTTTTCGGTCCCCTAGAAGAAGAAGACCCTTTAGCTCCAGTATTCTGCCTTTTCGAGCAGTCAGTCAGTTTGTGCCCAGGCTTGTGACACCGATAACACACATCCTCTTTGAAACCACACTCGGTCGTAGCGTGGTCCTTCTGTCTGCACCTCCAGCAATGTCTAGAACATCACCAGAGTGGTATGTACAGCACGGATTACACCAAGGAGAATTAGGCCTCGGCTTCTTTGAGGAATCAGTCTTCCCGCCTGCTGAGGATTGTCCTTTGGAAGGACCCGATTTATCAGACGGATTGAATTTCCTCTTTGACCCTGCACTGGCAGATTCGCCCTTGTAGTAGAGACGGTCACCTTCCAGTTGTCGGGCTATATCAAACGCCCGATCAAGTTCAACAGTAGCCCGTACATGAGGGCGAAATTCCAGTGGTAGAGTTGCCACAAACCACCTTATCTTGGTGGTCTCATCAGGAATCAAATGGGGAACAAACCGCATCTTATAAGTAAATGCAGTTATGTGTTCTTCGATTGGCGTGTCCCCTTTCTTGAGATCATTAAAATCTCTTTCCATACGTTCAAGATCATAATCGGTGCAATACTTCTTCAGCACCTTCTCAGAAAATTGCTCCCAGGTGAGAGCATTCAGCACCTCCTTATTAACAGAGGCTTTCACCGTATCCCACCAAAAGATGGCACGGCCTTTCAGCATCCATACTTCATACTTGACGCAGTACTCTGGTTCACATTCACAAGATTCAAACACGTGCTCCATCTCCCGGACCCATTGGATAGTAACTGTGGGGTTATCACTCCCCTGGAACGTTAGAGGATGGCAAGTCAAGAATTTCTTATACGAACAATCTTGCGGGGCTTGTTCAGCGTGGCTTGCAATAAGAGCTCCTTTGTTACTCGAAGCTCCTCCTCCAGACGCCTAATAATAGCAGCCTGATCTGGCTCAGGTCTGCCACCACCAACATTTTGCTGAGATCGTTGATCCTCAGCCTGATGAGGCATATGAGAAGCCTCATCCTCTAGCTCTTTAATAGCCTGCTATGTATGGCCACGTTCAGCAGACATCTTTTTCTAGATTTCTACATGACAGAGAAAGAGCAGTTAATACTCAATCTCACTGACTTAACTCACAACAAGTCATCATATAGTGCTAGCATACATATAACAATCACTCAATCCCCCCCATAGGAACACTTCTTTATGGTCGGGCCCGATCTTGAGATCAAATACTCTTTCAAGTACCCAATTCACTCAAACATAGGCTCTGATACCTAATTGTAACACCGCTTCTGAATTTAGTTGCCATAATGTCAAAACAGATTTTAGCAGCGGAAATGTTTTTCTTTTAAAACAACAACTGTCATTTACATTATCCAAAGAACGTTGGTGTTACCAAGTACAGGAACCGACCATAGTATCTATTTACAATACATCACAAAATATAAGTGTTCCACCCACAAGGGGCAATACAATTCCCCCAAAGCAACCCGCCTCGCAGGCCACCTAGTCTTTACCTGAAAAGGGAAACATAGTATCATTAGCTACACTAGCTAGTGAGTACATACAATCATAAGCATCAATATAGCAAGTCATGCGTCGTATCATAAACAGTCATTGCTAGCTTAACACATAGCGGTGTGCTGACAAGATCGGTAAGAGTCGTGTCTTGTAGGGTAATCAATCCCGCTCAACAACTCAGACCGGGGGATCAGACACGACCAATCTGCGCTGGTGGGGGAGCACAAGGCAGTCCACCAAGCATCCTTCACAGAGCCAGAGGCTCTACAGGTAATCTAGCTACAATCAGTTGATCACCACTCACGTTAAGGCACGGTGGTTCTGCAGAACCTTGATCCGGGATGCACCCCAAATCACCGTTAAATCCAGAAATGACCGAAGTCCTGTTAGGATCCAGCTAACCGGCTGACCTTAACCATGCGTCAGATAGTCTGCAAATAGGTCACATACACATATACGTACATTTGATCCCACAGGTATCCATCATCTTACATATAACATTATACAGTTATTCATGCGGTCACACCATCACGTATTAACTAAGTGGTTCCAAACTGGACCCACTGGCATGCTCCTGATACATATTCTAACATCATATAAGTCACATAATTACCTCTTTGAGCGTACCTACAAAAGCAAGTTAGTCATATACATACACATTCAGGTAGTCAATTAGCAGGCAGGCCTTACTCTACTGAGTCTCATGGTCGTAGGCACTCACCTGAATAGCTTAGAATCAACAGATAGTTTACTTCAGACTTGCTAACGGGACAAGATCACCTATAACATCATTACTTACATTAATCGTCTATATAAGCGAGACATAACAGATTAGGAACCCCAAAAGGAACCATAGACCAACCAACAGAGACTTAACAATCTCTGAGTTGCTCACAAAAGAATACCCCTTTGCGGCCGCAAGCACAAATGCATGCGCCCGTAAGGGCATGCTTGGGCCCGCAAGCAATCTCGCTTGCGCCCGTAAGCACTCTAAATCCGACAAAACTGTCGGATTCCGACACTACTTGCGGATTCCGACACTTCCATCGGATTCCGATACTTTCAATCGGATTTCAATAGTTCATATCGGATTCCGACACTAATCATCGGATAACTACTTAAAACATATAACACATAACAACAAAATACATATTTTATTATTATTTCAACTAATTTACATACACATACATAGGAATTACCACTAGGCCCAATACGAGAATGTTACAGTATGTCTTTGATCTGATTAAGAAACATGGATTAGACTCAAGCCATCCCGCAAAGTCTCCAATGTTACACAATGTCAAGCTTCACAAGGACATTGATGGAAAGTCTGTATGTCAGACTACATATAGAGGAATGATAGGTTCATTACTCTATTTAACAGCAAGCAGACCTGATATAATGTTTGCTACATGTGTTTGTGCACAATATCAGGCTGATCCAAAGGAATCACACTTGCTAGCTGTTAAAAGAATACTCAAATATCTGAAGGGAATACCAAACTTAGGTTTATGGTATCCCAAAGGATCAGGATTTGAGCTGATAGGGTACTCTGATTCAGACTTCGCAGGATGTGGTCTTGATAGAAAGAGTACTACCGGAGGATGTCAACTTTTGGGTGGAAAATTAGTCAGCTGGACGAGCAAGAAACAAAACTCAGTGGCAATTTCAACAGCTGAAGCTGAATATGTAGCTGCAGGGAGTTGTTGTGCTCAAATACTGTGGATGCAACATCAGCTGAAGGACTTTGATCTGCATTATTCAAAGACTCCCATACTTTGTGACAATCAAAGTGCCATTGCCATTACACACAACCCAGTGTTTCACTCAAGAACCAAGCACATTGAGATAAGACATCACTTCATCAGAGATATTGTAGAAAAGGGAAAGATAGAGTTAGTCTTCATTGAGACTGAAGATCAGCTTGCGGATATCTTCATGAAACCAATAGAAGGCACAAGATTTACAACTCTACTCAGCAAGCTTGGAATACTGAACCCTTAATTGGTATGTTTCATTCTTTATCTCTGTTTAATATTTGCTAAGTGCTATAGTTGACTGAGTGTCAAAATCTGAGCTGAGTGCTCAAACTAAGTTGAGTGCTATCTAAGCTAAGTGCATAAGCTGAAGCTGAGTGATTCACAAAAGCTGAACGTTCAGGATCAGCTGAGTGCTTTATATAAGCTGAACGTTCAGGATCAGCTGAATACTCCATACAAGCTGACCATTCAGGATCAGCTGATTAATCAGTTCCAAAGTGTGGTAAGTTCCACAAGTCTAGGTTAGTCCTAACAATATGGTAAGTCCAATAATATGGTAAGTCCAATATATTTATGGTGTGTCCGGTAAATAAATGTCAGTCGTTTAGAAATTTTTCTAATATATATTTTTCATAAAATATATTTTCAATATAACTGTGTGCGTTTGGGTAACTAACAATGAATTTAGCCGTTGTAACAAACTGCGTAGAAATTTTTACGGTAACGATCATATTTATTACCCTCAGATAACGGTAACTTTTCTCTCACATTGAAAAGGTATAAATAAGAGAGATTGTTCATCATATTTTGTTTAAACTTCCAAAATATTCTTCTCTCTTAAACCCTAACGTTGCTATGTGCAGAATTCATTGCTAAGTGCTTACTACTGCTAAGTGCAATTCATTTCTATAAGTTCGATTTCAATGGAGGGGTTTACTCTAAATCTAACTGAACAAATGATCCGTGGAGGAAATTTCAAGAATAACGCACTCCCCATCTACAAACAATACAACGTCATCGCCTGTACCGACATTCCAAAGTCCAAAATTGGCAGGGGATATGAGGAGTGGGTTTCCTACATTCGCAAGGGACCCCTGGCACATGCATTTCTTCATGGACCTGCTGTGCTCATCCCTCAACTTCTTATGGAATTATGGTATACGTGTAAACTGGATGCAACTCAACCGGTTATACGGGGCACAGTTCTAAGTGGACAAGTGGCGATTGAAGTCGATGCAAACTGTCTCCGCCGAATTCTTCATCTCCCGATTCATAATCAGTATGAAGCGACGGTTTCTAGGGAAACATCGAGAAGTGTTTTACCCTTAATGGGTCATCCTCAAGTGATTGGCATCATATGGAAATCTGTTTTCCAGACGGCATGGGGATTTATGGTATCCACTGTGGTTCGTTCCCTTGGATACAAGGTGGGTGGCCTGGATAATGTAAATGACTTTGAAATGCAATTATTATACAACTTATTTTATGATCGACGAGTGGATTACGCTGAATTGATCTTTAAGGCATTCAAGTCATTGGTGACCAAGAACATCAGGGACACCATTGTACCCTTTGCAAGATTCATATCCTTGGTCATTGAGGATAGGTTGGGTAGAAGATATAATGCTCAATATGAGTCAATTCCTACTCCTGTTCTCAGCTATAGGATGTTCGCCCATGATATTTTCCCTAGGCACCCTACATTGAGTGCTCAGATGAGGGCGTATGTACAGCTTCCGACTCCTAAGTCAAGTGAAGCTGAGACAGAGGAGGAAGCTGCGGAAGAAGTGGGTGATGATGTTGGGTCTGAGGCTGAGTCTCCTCAAGCTGATCAACCTAGGACTCAGTTCAGACCTCGTACTCAAATAATTTTATCCTCCACTTCGAGTTCTGAGTAAAGGAGTTTGTTTCCTAGCTCTGAGTCTCCACTACTAGGTGCAGCGGATATGATTTCTCAACCCTTATCTCCTTCTCTTTCTTTTACTTCTCCATTTCCAAAATTGGGAGATAAGACTGAGTCAAGCCCAACTCAGTCTAACCCCTCTCCTCTACCTCAAACATCTACATCTATTTTACAATCTACAGCCAACCTTGGTCAGCCCACTACTACCAAGGATATTTCCTACACCTATACAAGGAAAACTGCCAAAGGTGGTCCTTCACCTCAAAAGGACACTGGAGTTGATATCACAGTGATACCTCCAACGGCAGGAGCTGAGGGGGAGACACCTTCTCTTAAGGTGCCAACCTCTAGGCTCAGTTCAACCCTTAAGCCTATAACGGATATGGTGTCTACTCAGCCCATACTTACTAGTGCCATGGGAGAGCCTACTTCTGTGCCTTCACAACCCCATGAAGGTAACATTGAAATACTGACCAATCCCCAGGGTCAATTACCTCCCTCCTCACCAATAAGCCTCGCTCACCCCACTACCATACCTCACGAACTTGGTCATTCTTCTCTTCTATTCTCACACACTCTTGCACGACCTGTCAATGAACCTTTCATACACCAAGAAGGTTTATGGGGTCTTCATTCTGGCCCCCTTGATTCCATAGGTCTTCACCAACCTTTGGATATGGGACCCACTTCCTTACCGATTGAGGAACACTCAACAGCCACTCCTACGGTGGAAATACACTCTTCCACTAGACAGGAGGATGTTGAGGTAAGAAGAAGACCTGCGGAGCCCACACTGATGACTACCGATGCTAAAGTCATTATGGACTATCTACAATCCCAGTTTGAGCTCCTGCATAAATAGAGGAAAGCTGACAAAGCCAAGTTAATGCGCAAACTTAATGATTTGTCAACTTCAGTTGCCAACTTGGAAAGCTTTATGTTCAAACTCAGACCCTCCCCTATTGATGATGACAAAAAGGGGGAGGAAGAATCAAAGAAGCATGATGATAAGGTTGAGGGGGAGCATACAGAGGAAGTACAATTTGAACAAGCTCATGATCAGTTCATGAGTACTGTAGATCAGCCTTCTTAACAACAACAGGCTCCAACAGTCCAAATAACCACAACTTCACAAGCTCAACCAGAAAGTACTAGATAACTCAGTGACTTCTAAGCTGAGATAGGTCTTAAGAATGAAGACTTGAAGACTTGAAGATTTGAAGACTTGAAGATTCAATAATCCAAGATTCAAGAAGTCAGCTTGACAAGGTCAAGACTGAGTATATCAGCTCAGCGTCAGAAGTCAGTTCAGAATTTAAGTAAGTTCTAAATTCTGGTATAAACTCTCTATATCTACGACATTTAAATTAGGATATCTAAACCTAATTTAAACTATCTATTAGTTGGATAAAAATCTCAAACGAAATTAATGGGATATGTTCTAATTAAGGAGTTCGTTACGGTTTTAAAGAAAAGATATGTTCTATCTTTAAACTGCGATTTACTCATAGATATATCAAGTATAATTATAAACCTTCTCATGGGTTTTACATACATGTTCTTACGTGTGTACGAGAACAGATACGCGATACACAACGACGACTACATAAGTTGCAAGATTGCATAAGTTGCAAAACGTACGTGTGATCGTGATACTTGATACGCGTGTGTTGCGAATGTGAATTTAAAAAAAGATTAATTTTCTAGTAAGTTTTGTTGTATTGCTAAATTTCTTGTTATCACTATGAGGGGTAGGTTTCAATTTTTTTTCATGATGTATATAACGTAGTAGTATTGTTTGAACAATTTAGGGGAGTTTTATGCTTATACGTTGATTTGAGTTTAATGATTATTATATGTTTTCCGTATATACATTCTTGTTTATTGTTTAAGGTTAAGTGTAAAACAACTTTGTAGTGGTTGGACTGATCGTGCTTAACCATCCTTAGCGATGCTATAGACGGTGTGGGTGCTGACTCACACAATTTGTGCCCAGATTTAGTCTTTTAGAATAAAAATAATGGTTTTGTCTATGAAACCTAACAACCATAAATGAAGTAAAATAATCATATTTGGTAAGATTAAAGAAAAGATTGAAACTGAAACTCGTAAGGATTGCGTTGGTGATATATTATTCTCGTTTAAAGTTAATTAATTTCGTTTCTAGGTTTATATTTTATTAAATTAGTTTAGTCGTAATCTTAATCTTAAATTAGGTTTCTTAAAATTATTACATCTTTGATTATTAAATTAGTTATTTAAAAAAGTTTCATTCTTTTGAAGTAGTTGATATTTTCTTTAGAATATAATTAGTTTTGATAATAAAGTTTCGATTTTTATTTTAAATCAATTAAAAACTAGTTTCCTAGCCATAGTTTCTCGTGGGTTCGACCCTTACTTGCCCTAAATAATAGGTGTATTTAAGGTATTTATTTTCTTGATAGTCAACGACCTGACAGAATTTTGGCGCCGTTGCGGGGAACTTTGCGCTTAACATATTAGTTTCTAATTGGTTTTTCGTATTTAGTTTTTTTTTAAATTACAAAAAATCCAAAAAAAAAATAGAAAATTTTAAAAAAGTATAAAATTTTAAAAAAATCCAAAAATATTTCTTTTCGTTTATCTTGATTTATTTACTTTTTGTTCCTTTTTACGCGTTGGTGTTTTTTCGTTCTTATTTTTTTTAGGTAATCTTCGTGCATGCACACTAGAAATTCTGGACGTACATCACCATTGATATTTGAACCAGAAATTGAGAAAACCGCAAAGGAAAATAGAAAACGCCACGTTTTCCATCGAGCCGAAATTTCACAAAGAGTTCTAAATTTTGAGGAGGAACCGGTTGTAATAGCATCTGATTCAAGTTCTGAATCTGAATTTGGAGATATGGGGGAGCGTAGAGGCGTAGATTCTTACTATAGGCCGGGTGTTTATCAGGACCCGTCGCCAATTGTTTATCCGGTAACAGCTCAAGTTACGACTTTCAAGATCCAACCTCATCTACTTAGCATTTTACCAATTTTTCGAGGATCTGCGACTTAAGAGCCATATGATCATCTCACAGAATTTATGGCAATATGTGACACAAATCAGGTAACTGGGATGACTCCCGAGGAGGTACGTCTTCGTTTATTTGTCTTCTCTTTAAAATATAAAGCTAAACATTGGTTTACATCTTTACGCCCACGGAGTATTACTTCGTGGGAAGAAATGCAAAATACATTTTTAGAAGAATTTTATCCTATTAGTAAAGATGCTAGACAAAATATTAAAAATTTTCGTGAACTTCCAAGAGAACTTTTTCACGACGCTTTTGGACGTTTTAAAGATTTAATACGATGTTGTCCTCATCATGGAATACCAATGGGAATTAGTAAAAACATTTTATGATAGTCTGGAAGTTGGGGATAGGCCGTTTTTACTAGCCGCTAGTGGAGGTTTATTCTTATCACGCCCTGATGAAGAAGAATGGGCTTTTCTCGAGCACATGAGTAAGGGTTCAAAAACCCAAGCTTCATCTAACCAAAGAAAGTCTTCTTCTTCCTCTTCATATAATGTCACCACTAGTTCTAATGATAGCTTTCAAAGAGAAGTAAAATCTGATATTCGTGAGTTGAATGAAGTTAGGGCCTGTCGCGCCGCGACATCCCCTTCGTCCCGCCGCGACGTGCAACGGATTTCAAATCCGAGAACTAGCATTCGGATTTCACTTCCGGATTTCATCAAGATCGGATTTAAGTATCGGATTTAACATGGTTTCGGATTTCATGATCGGATTTTCATTAACAATCGGATTTCTCAAGTCCCAAATGCCTCACACTCGGATTTCTCCAAAGCCCGAAACCCTAGCTTCGGTTTCTTGAATGTCGCGCCGCGACACTCTAGTGTAGCACCGCTACACTCGAAATTTCAGAATCTTTTTCTTCCTCAATGTGTCGGATTTACAGCCAAATTCCTCCAAAACTCATTCCAACTTTATAAAACTTCCACCAAAACACATATTGAGCATTTACTAAGCATATAGATCATCAAAAACATCATTTTACTCCTTCATAACATCAAATCATTCAAACCCCATTTACCAAGTTTCTTTCAAACTCAAAAACGGTTTAACCAACATAAATTCATGCTTTTCACTATTTAAACACATCAACATGTATCATAACAAGTTACAAACACCATATTACCTTTCTTTTCAATTAAAGATCACAAAATCTTGATATTAGGATTCCAAGTTTTGAACTTTTCTTCACAAATGGTTTTGCTCTCAAGATACACACACTAACACTTTTTCCACTTTCAAGAAAAGAACAGATAATACACCACGTATGCATACATATTTGTTTAAAGTAAGCAGGAGGTGGCAAAACTAAGAATCCTTGAAATCCTATTCTTTGTATTTACTCATGCACACATACATACACATATTTAACTTATATTTTCTTTTCCTTTTACATTTCCACCCGTAACATATATATATATATTTATAATTTCATATAATCAATTTCATTTAACATTAATTAAACACATAATCAAATAAAACAACCACTGTCATTAGTGAGCCTTGCAGTGATGGAACTCAAGGTCTTGCCTTACCATTTGAAGTATGCCTTGTTAGGCTCAAACAAGACTTTGCCGGTAATAATTGATGCATGGTTGAGGGAGGATAAAGAGAAAGCACTACTACCAAGTAAGCTCGAGGAGTTAAAAGATTATGACAATGTTGCCACTTATAAAGTCAAGATGAAAGCCTTTCGTCATGCAAGGACCCATATCAGGAAATTTATTCAACGACGGAAGGCTTGGTTACTCAAAGCTCGACTAAAGGTTTTTCCGAGCGAACTTAAAAGTAGGTGGTCGAATGAAATCGTGAATCCAGATGACCAAAGCTAAGGCGATCGTCAGGTACGGTCTGGCTGAAGACCTTAAACTTAGCGCTCTACAGGAGGCAACATATGAACTTTGTGGGTGTGTTACCTAGAAACCCTCACGAGACTTCACTCGTCCACTCGGGCCTACCGAGGGGTTTAAAAGGCTTGTTGCACGTGCTAAGTGCAACCGTGATTCCTACGAAAGTGAGTATTAGGTTTTTTTTATTTCGTTTTTTTTTATCTACTTTATTTTTCAAATCATTTATTTTCAACTCTCTTGAAGTTTGCATTGGGGACAATGCAATGCTTTAAGTTGGGGAGGGGTTAATTATATTAATGTTTGGTAGACGTGGTTAAAGGTCATTGTGGTCATTGTGCTTACAGAGAAAAACTACAAAATTTTTAAAATTTTAGAACAAATAGTTGGTCAATAGTTAAACTTTTGGTGAATTTTTGAACTCTTCGGTGCTAATGGTGGCGTGAGAAGTTTCTTCTACACGAATTTTTTTGAGTTTTGCAGATAATTTTGGATCATGACAAGCCATGGATTTGCATCTGACCATACATGCTTCTATTAGGTGAACCCGCTCCTTTATTGAAAATAATGATTTATTTTTGCATTTGGTTGACTTCATTTGTATTTTTTCCATTCATCCTACTTCTGATGTGATCTTAATTTTGGTTAAAAGGAGAAATCGTGGTAGTATAATTAGCTTATTTTCTTACAAGTCCCAAGATTATAGGTTTATGCAAAAATGAAAAATGATAGTTATTAAGTTTTGTTGAAAATTTTGTGGAAAATAATTTAAAACAGATGTGAGATTATTTTTAGCTTTCGTATTATAGTGCTTGTGGCTTTTCACTCTTTTTGAGGAAATCTATGCTTATACCGAATATTCGATAATTTGAAATTATAAAAAGTTTTACGTGTTTGACGCTAGTAAACCCTTAAGTGAAGATTTAATTCAGCAAATTGGTATTCTAAAATACCACAATAAATTTGAAAACAGCCAAGTGGCATTTAGCTGAGTCCTAACAAAAATAGATTGAGAATGATTTATCATTACCCAAGTCATATGTGATATTCAATGTTTATATCTAATAATAATTCAATATAAGATGCAAAATGAGAAGTTGAGTTTATGAAGTCACTCTGTGGCCTTTGAAACTCGAACAAGTACACTCTGTGGGGTGCTCGACATCTAACCACCTAAAGCCGTATGGTCGGTTGAGTAGAAAGTTCGCTACACGGGTTTCATGGAAAATCATGGACTTCATACACCTTAACCAATCAAAAATAAGTAAATTAAGCCAATCAGTGGCCTTTGAGGTTCGGACAAGTAGACCCGAGGGATCCCTTCTAAATCTAGCATCCTAAGGCCAACTGGTCTGGGAATGTTGGCCGAAAGTCCGCTACATGGATCTCATCGAAAGTCATGGGCTTAAGATACTAAGTAAATTGTGCTTCATGGTTAAAGAATTTGATTAAACATGTGACTAGTGGAAGGAAATCGTCAATAAGTCTTGATGTTACAAGAATTTTCTTTGAGGGTATATTAGATAGAGCACGTAAGAATGAGTAATTTCTAAATTGTCGAGTTAGTAGATATTAGCGGGTGATAGTACTTGAAGAGTTGAGAAGTTAAAGTAGATCAATACACAAGCATATATACGATTCTATTTATAATTGGTCTTTCCTGTTTTGAATTATGAGTACGGTTATTAGCGATACTTAATTCTGATTTTGTTTTAAGTCTTTCTCGGGACGAGTAAGGATTTAAGTTGGGAAGGTTTGATCGGTACATTTTATATCACATTTTATTATACTTTATTCGCTTAATAAATGTACCGATATATGATTAAATATACTATTTTAATAAGTTTTATTGTTTTGTAGGTAGGGGAGCAAAAGGAGCTAATTTGGTATAATTATCTAATGAGCTAGCCAAGTTGATTCGAGCATGAGAGCAATCAAAAAATATTTTTAGTTATCAATAACTAAAGTGGGCAAGAGAAAGATTAAGAAATAATTGAGATAATATATATATATATATATATATATATCTTAATTAAAGATATTACATATTATATATATATATTATATTATTATATAATATATATCAATTGAAGAAAGAAACGTGAGCAGTAGAAAATTTAAAAAGATGGACGCTCACAATTTTAAAAAGCGATGGATAAGAATTAGAGATATAATTTTTTTTGAACAGCGAAGTTATGTTAGTATGTTAGTGGGCTGGGTCCGCAGTGACATCCATATAGGGCAGTATGCGAGCCCCAAGCCACGAGTCAAGTTAGTAATTAAACGCGTTTGCCAATGTTTATACCAAGGACCTCCAAGGAAGGTTTTGCCTTCCACCTCCCTCTTAACCATTAGGCCAAGAGATCATTGGTATTAGAGATATAATTGAAGGTGGAATTGTAATTTCAATACAATTACAATTTGAAGGTGAATGCCAATTAAAAAGCTACGCACGGCAGAAAAGAGGGGAAGCAACAAATTAGAACACGACGGCAGAAGGAATTTTATTCCTTGGAGGTGGCTGGTGACGTCGAACAGAAGGCAACAATCCGTTCCAGTTTACATCGCAAGGCAGCCCGATCGTACAGCGAACGTGAATTCAAAAAAAGAGTAATTTTCTAGTAAGTTTTGGTGTATTTTTCTTCACTATGTCACGCTAAATTTCTTGTGATCACTATCAGGAGTAGGTTTCAATTTTTTTCTTGATGTATATAACGTAGTAGTATTGTTTGAACTATTTAGGGGAGTTTTATGTTTATACGTTGATTTGAGTTTAATGATTATTATATGTTTTCCGTATATACATTCTTGTTTATTCTTTAAGTTTAAGTGTAAAACAAATTTGTAGTGGTTGGACCAATCGTGCTTAACCATCCTTAGTGATGCTATAGACGATGGGTGCTGACTCACACAATTTGTGCCCAGATTTAGTCTTTTTAGAATAAATATAATCGTTTTGTATATGAAACCTAACAACCGTAAATGAAGTAAAATAATCATATCCGGTAAGATTAAAGAAAAGATTGAAACTGAACCTCGTAGTTATTGCGTTGGTGATATATTATTCTCGTTTAAAGTTAATTAATTTCGTTTCTAGGTGTATATTTTAGATTAAATTAGTTTAGTCGTAATCTTAATCTTAAATTAGGTTTCTTAAAATTATTACATCTTTGATTATTAAATTAGTTATTTAAAAAAGTTTCATTCTTTTGAAGTAGTTGATATTTTCTTTAGAATATAATTAGTTTTGATAATAAAGTTTGGATTTTTATTTTAAATCAATTAAAAACTAGTTTGCTAACCATAGTTTCTCGTGGGTTCGACGCTTACTTGCCCTAACTAATAGGTGTATTTAAGGTATTTATTTTCTTGATAGTCAACGACGTGTCACTTCCCAAATGTTGAGTAGTGTCAACGATAAAAATAACTCGAAGTTTTACACTTCACAGAGTCGAACAAATTTCTAGAGCACGAGCTATGTGAACAAGTGTATTTAGAACAATGTAGTGACGAGTTAAACACAAAATGAAAGTGCACCCAACAAACCTAACAAAATGCACAACACATTGAAAACCAAATACACCTAAAAGAAATGGGACATACTAAACACAAAATAGTAACAATATTAGAAATAAAAATAAAATAATGAATAGTACTATAATTATTTTCTAAATAATAAATCCCTCAAATGAGCATAATAGCACTTATACATTACGTAAAACGTCTAGTGCACCTACAAAAGAAAACGTCACACTAATTTACAATATAATAATAATATTAATAAATAATAATAATAGTTCACATAAAACGGGGCGGGGGGGGGGGGGGGGGGAGAGAGACCAAATCTCACTCCTTTGACAACTACATCAAATTACAAGGAAACCATTCACCTAGTTGCCTCAAATTGTCTTCCATCCAAGTTCACTCCATCCTCTCCTCCTCTCTCTTGTTCATGGCCGATTTCCACAGTTCCATAGCCAAGAAGCTTTCAAGTTTTCAACACCCTTGATCTCAAGCAAGTTGTGATCTTCAATCGCGTAAATCTGACTTTGTTGGTGTCTTCTTTAGAAATCCATGGTGTGATAATCGAAGCCTTCAAGAATTCGGGTTCTCACGAATCGGCCAATTCGGTAAACCCTTCGTTCTACTTATCTTTCTACCTGTTCTTTCTTCATTTTTGGCCCAAAAAGAGATCTAGGTGGTTGGGTCATTTTAAGAACCAAAACCACCCTAAAAATACATGAAAATAATGAATATGACAAGTTTTAGTCGAATACCAAATCGTAGAATGAATCGTTTTGGCTAAAAGAGTCCAAACCCTAAACCTGTGATCTGGATAGAAAACATACATGAACTTTAAGAGTTCATATATCGGCCAAAACAAAGTGAAATAAATGTGTTTCTGATTCTAGAATTAATTTCAATGAGTATATTTTCTACCCCAACTGGCTTCATGCAAAAATAAGGATGTTTGGTCGCCCAAATAATCAAAATCGTATAGGTGCGCAAAACTATTTATTACTGACAGTTTACCCTACTAATTTTGATATTACAAAAACCTATTCTAAACATCACCAAAATTCTCAAGAATAAATATGGGACATATTCCTGGAGTTTTCAAAGTCCTTTAAAAATACTAGAATTTATTAGGTTTGGTTTCTATTTTATTTGGGTAAAAACGTTTTAATTGTCAAATATGGATGTTTAAGGAATTTCTATGATGAGAGTTGAAAATATTTTAAACCATTCAAAAATCCGAATCGGAGGACAAAAATTTGTTTGAATTTATTTCAATGTGTTTTTAAGTTACTGTAAAATATTTAGATTTTATTAAGGTTGTTTAGCATTTTAAATAAATAATAACTTTATGTAGCGCGAGCTAGAGGCATTTTCTGACCAACACCAATTAAAGATTTTCTTAAAAATAATAAACAAGTTTTTCAACTCTCGAAAAATTTATATAAAATAATATAGACATAAAACTCTCTGCCCAATAAATGTAGAAAAATAACTAGGACGTTTGAATTATTTAAAAAATACCCGAAATGTACGGAAGATTTTAGAATTTAAATTAGCCAAGTAAAACAAAAGAAACAAACAAGATTTAAAGTTCCTAAATATATTTTGATATTAGGTCCTAGGGATTAAACCTAATCAAGAGCCCCAATTTAAATTTAATAACTCAAGATTAATACATAAGAGGACTTGAACGTGTGAATCGAATATAACCTAAACCATACAATTGGTTGTAGATTTGCAAGCACGTTAGGATCCGAGTGACAAATCCGCAAACTAAGGTGAGTACTCCTAGCCCATTTTTATATATTTTATTGGGGGAAAATGACTCTTAAAACTTGTTTCAGAATTTCTTTATGCCATGTCAATATTGCATTACTATATTTTTAGCCGTTGATTTTATATTATTCAAGGGCCAACATTGGTTCTCATGTACTCGCAATAAGAATGATTCTCAAATGTACTCTACCATGTATATATACATATATATATATAGACACACATATAGTGAGAGAAATTCATTTGAAAACTGTTCTTATTTCGAGTACCACGAGTACCATTTATAACCACTATTAATGCACGTTAAATACTCATTAAGACATATTTTGGTAATTTATATGTTTACCCAACCTTGAATTGCGTTTGCATGGATGAATTATTATTTAATGAGGTTTGATTTTTTCAAAAATACCCCTTCTTAATTAGCCAATCATTAGTCATTAATAAGTCTCCAAAATTATTAGCTATTAGTTTATTTTAATCAAAGTTGAACATTGGATCTCGCGGTAATAGCAATAAGGATGGTTCTCAAATTAACCAACCCAAATATATATATATATATATATATATATATATAGTCGGATGTTTTACATTGGGCCTTTCATTTTAATCGTAACCCAACTATGAATCGTGATGGCAATGAATTGCGAATGTGAGATCTAATACATTGACATCTTATTGATGGCTAGAATTTGTTTTCCAATCCTCACAATAACTCTCCCTTATATATATATTTGTGTGTGTGTGTATATATATATATATATATATATATATATATATATATATATATAGGGTTATGTAAAAGTTGAGAAGATAAGATGGGTAAGAGGGGATCTCCACCATTGGATGCACCACAAAGTCATACAAAATTAGCTAAAAATGATGAGTGTTCCGCTCAAAATTAATCAATCTGCAGGGTATTATAGGAAATGCAAAAACTGGATTATTTAACGGATATATGTATCATGCAATAAATGGAGATTGCCAGACAAATTTGATAAATATAATCAAATTGCATTAAAACTTAATCAAAACCATCATGTTGTGTCTCGAAACTTTAATCAAAATTGATGATGAACATAAAGTTTAACAGACCACTCCCGGTTGATAATTAAAATTTACACTAATAGTAAAAAAAAATTAAGGAACAAAGCACAAAAATCTGTCACTTAAATTTGTATGTGTCATAACAAGGCAACAAGCAATCAATGGCATTGCAAGAATACACTGCAAAGCCCATACCTTTCTTGCATTCGCCAAACGTAACGCCATTTTAATTCTACACCCTGTAATTTCACCATCCAGGTAAATTTATATTAAACTAAATTCTAGATGATCTAGCCCAAGTATAGTGTTTCCATGCAAGTATTCACGTAGAAATAATCCTCAGTCCCAAAACTAAGATCAGTGATATCTTCAGAGCTGGGATCATAACAGCAAGTGCAGCCTCTTCTCCGGATATTTAAATAGCATTTCCATTATGGGGTAATCACTCTTGCTAAATCCTAGTATCTTTATTTCAGCATTTCCGGATATTTAAACAGCAAGTTTTTATTGGTATTTTATGTACACATGCATATTTGATTTGTTAGCAATGAAACATGTTTTATTGGTTAACAATCACCTTTAATTTGTTTTTATTATCAATGGTGCATATGTATTAATCATCATTATTTTGAACCAGATTTTAGTTTTGGATTTTTGTCGGCTAAGTTTGGTTTCATATTTTAAATGTTTGTGTCCTTGTATTTCTATAATCATATGTCAGAGATAGACTATTATCTTATTCATATTATCATATAAAACATAATACTTCAACAACTTGAAATTGAAAACATTACTCTCACATGTAAAAATCAAGAACCGATGTGAAAGATGTGAAAATACCTCTCCTTCCTACATCAAAATATTGAGACTCGTCATTATATGTTGAATATAACTTCAATATTCCTTCGGTGGATGCAATATTTAACATATCCTCAGTCCCAAACCTAAAATCAGTGATGTCTTCAGAGCTGGGATCATAATAGCAAGTGCTGTTGGATCAAATCTCTATTTACAAACTCAAAGTTCTCACAAACATTCAGATCAAGAAATCGTATTTAAACTTCTCTCTATATATTTGAAGTTTTATAACATGTTCATCATCGATTACACGTTTCTATACATTCGTATTTATAGACATACATATGGCGGTTTTTGCCTTAGCCGCGGGCGACGGTTATTAGCTTTAGCCACCTGCAGTTATCTTGCTGGTGGGGGTGGGGGTGGGGGCGGCTTGTAACATAAATAATAATAATAATAATAATAATAATAATAATAATAATAATAAGCTAAAGTATTTTATATCCTAAGTAATTAAGATCGAGGTTAATCTTTCATTCTCCCCCTTAATCTCGATTATGTTATAGTAAATCCTTGATTCCCGGTAGTTGTCTCATAATGTCAAACCTCATTCCTGGTAACGGCTTTGTTAGTATATCTGCACGTTGTTGCTCTCCACTAATGTGCTCGACAACTATATCATCTCGTTCAACACATTCTCTGATGAAATGATACTTTGTATCTATGTGTTTGCTTCGTCCATGAAATACTGGGTTCTTCATTAAAGCGATTGCTGACTTGTTGTCTATGTATATAGTGACTCGTTGTTCTGTAGTGTCAGTAATCTTGCTAAGTAGTCTCTTTAACCATAGTGCTTGTGTTGCTGCTGTCAATGCTGCAATAAACTCCGATTCACAAGAAGATAATGCAACTGTTGCTTAGAAGATAATGCAACTGTTTGTCTCTAAAGTAGAAAACAATGCCTGTTGTGCCTTTTCCTTCTTCAGTGTTGACTCCATAGCTGCTATCACCGTATCCCTTTATCTTGTTATCTTCTTCGTGCTTATAAGTTATTCCTTAATCCTTCGTTCCTTTGATGTATGGAAGAACTTGTCTAATTGCCTTCATGTGTTGTTCCATGTATTGTTCTTATTTATAGAATCAATTTCTTCCTTCACGCTTATAACCATCTGTGTTCTTTAGATGCTTCCTTGTAGTTTATAGGTTCATCCTCAATAAGAAACAACCTACGTGATCTTCTATAAACATTTCTGACAACTCTAAAACCTCGTACTGGTGTGTGATCAATTCGTGAATCTGTTATGGAAGGTGTATCTTCCTCTGATTCTGAGCGAGCCGATGAATTGTGTATAGAGTCTGGTGTAGAAAGTGCATCATCTTCTGTGTCTTCCACATAATTTGGTGTGGTAGGAACATCTTCTTCTGAATCTTCTTGTAGATCCTGGTAAACTGGTGTTTCGTCGTTTAAAACATTCGGGTTGGAATTTTCAGGAATTCCATTGTCTTCAACAATAAATTCTATCCATTCTAGATTGCTATCTATAGCATCTTTATTGTTTTCTTCTCAATTCCAGGCTTCATCTTCTTTAAATTTTATGTCTTTACTCACGTAAATCTTCTTCTCTATTGGATCATATAAGCGATATGCTTTTGAACCTGGTTCGCTTCCCAAGTATACAGAACGTATACTTCTATCATCTAATTTGGTTAGGTGTTGTGTAGGTATCTTGGCAAATGCAACACAACAAAATATCCTTAGATGGTGTAAACTTGGCTTCCTGCCCTTTAATGCTTCGTATGGAGTAATATCTTTAACAAATTTTGTTGGGGTGCAGTTTAGTATTAAAATAGCGTGTCTAACTGCTTTTGCCCATAAATTCTATGGTAAGTTTGTTGCTTTCATAATACATCTTGTTGGTCATAGTACTGTTCTATTTTTCCTTTTCACAACTCCGTTTTGTTGAGGTGAGTATGGTGCAGTCAACTGTCTTGTTATTCCATGATCTTTACAATATTGTTGAAATTCATTTGATGTAAATTCTCCTCCTCTATCAGTTCTGAAAGCTTTTACCTTAATCCAAGTTCATTTTCAATCTTCTGTTTGAACTCCTTGAAGGTTTCAAATGCCTGGTCTTTTGACTCCAAGTAATAATCCCACATATATCTTGAGTAGTCATCAACTAGCAAAAATATATATCTTTTCCCCCATGATGTTGGTGGTGAGATTGGACCACACAAATCTCCATCTTTTCCCCGATAGTGTTGTATATGGTGCTCTAATATGTTTTCCTACTAAGCATATATCATAAATGTTTGCTGTTTACTTAATTGGTGGTATCCCGAGTACCATTCCTTTTGCAAACATTTCTTTCAATGAACCAAAATTTACATGCCCTAATCTTGCATGCCATAACCATGATTCATCATGCAAATTTGCTAACAAGCATATAGGTTTTCCTATTTTCAAATTTGTTTTGTAGAGTCGATTCTTAGACCTTTTGACTCTTAACAAGATGTCGTTACTAGAATCATATAATAGTAACAAATCATCTTCCATGACTATCTTGCAACCGTTTTCGGTCAACTGACCTAAACTTAATATATTATTTCTCAGGTTTGGAATATAATATACCTGTGAGATAGCTCGCTGTTCTCTGTTCTTGCATTCTAAGAGAATTGATCATTTTCCCTTAATTGCTACGCATGATCCATCACCGAATCGTACGTTTCCACAAATATTCTCGTCTATCTCTTTAAAATGGTCCTTGACTCCTGTCATATGATCACTCGGATCAACTTTCATCTGAAATCTCCAATTCTCCTCAATGGTCTCCTCAATGGTTCTCCTCAATGGTTGCCATAAGAAGTGTTGGTTTCATATCTTCCTCTATAAGATTGGACTGCTCTTTGTCATGCTCTCTCAATGGACACTTAGTTGCATAATGTCCATTCTTCTTGCATTTGTAACATTGTACTTTGTTCATATCAGTGTTTTGTTTCCTGATATTGTTGTTACTTCCTTTCTTGGTTCCCAACACGTGATTGGCTAAATCTGCCACGACCACGTCCTCTAAAACTTTTGCCACGATCTTCCTGGGTGAACATCAATCCTTCTTGTATGTCCACAGATCGTTCCTTTTTATATTTGAGTCTCTTCTCAAATGTTTTTAATCTACCAATTGCCCCATCTAAAGACATGGTATTCAAATCTGAATATTGTTCTATAGAAGCAACAATTTGAAGAAATCTATCTGGTACGGCGTTTAATAATTTCGGTACAAGCATAAGTTAAACCTAAACTTGCTGTTTTATTAACAATATTTGTGAATTTTATAGTAAATATTCACACCAACGTGTCTTGTTTGCAAAGCATCCCAAACTGCCCTTGCAGTTTTATATTTTGAAATAAGTAAAAGTTGTTCTTCACGAAGTGATTGGTAAAGATAAGCAATTGTAGTCTTATCCTTTTTGTATCAATTCCAGTTGTTGGTTCTGGTTCAATCATTTCCCATAAACCATTGGCTTCCAAAATAATTTACATATGTATTGCCCAAGTGATATAATTTGTTGACTTTAATATTGGACATTAAAAATGAGTTGTTAATCCCATTTCTTTACTTTTAGAAGTTTCCCCTTTATTTATATCACCTTCGATCATTTAAAATTTTTTTATGTTAATAACCCTTTCCTTTTAAAATTTTATTTGTTTAAATATATATATCAGTCGAAAGAAAAATTAAAAAAAAATGTGGTTCAAATTTGAATCAACAATACACAAAAAAATTTATTTGAATCTGATTAACAAAACTTTTAAATGGGCTTCTGCTATATTTTTAAAAAAAATTACGGTGGCCTTTATTTTTGAAAACGTATTTTTTAATTTTCAAAAAAAAAATTCCTTACATAAACAACTTTTCCTTTGCTTTCCTTATACGCTTTCTTTTGGCAGAAAGCAACGTGGCAGGGTGTTTTTTTCTTTCCTTATGTGTTGCCTCTTTGATTGAAGTGCTGGTTCTCTTCCCCGTTTGAAAACTAGGGTTTCCTCCCTTCTTTTGCTCCACTCCTCTCGGTGGTATGCCTTCGGTTCTTCACTAGAACCAGGGTGTTCCCTTAAACGCCGCCTCAACAGCCCTCTGATGGGTTTCTCGGGAAAACTTTACGGTTTTCTCCGTTCGATCGTCGTGTGAAGTATCAACCATCGTTGTGCCGGTGTTTGGTTATTGTCTTGTGATGTGATGAACTCAGTAACGCTTTAACTCCCGTTGTCTTCTCCGGTTGACTCCTCGGTTCCGGCCACGGTAAGTTTTACGGTTACGGGTGCCACGGTGGTAATCTTCTAAGGCCGCCGCTGGTATCTGATAAAGAAATCGAATGCCTGAAATCTCAACGGGTGTTCCTTCTGTTTCTTTATCGTTGTCGGTTTCTTGGTACTCCGATGTTCTTGGTAAGTGATGAAACTTTGGTATGTATGACCAAAGCGCTGTGATACCAATTGTTGGATCAAATCTCTATTTACAAACTCAAAGTTCTCATAAACATTCTGATCAAGAAATCGTATTTAAACTTCTCTGTATATATTTGAAGTTTTATAACATGTTCATCATTGATTACACGTTTCTATACATCATTGAAGTTTTATAACATAGATAATAATAATAATAATAATAATAATAATAATAATAATAATAATAATAATAAGCTAAAGTATTTTATATCCTAAGTAATTAAGATCGAGGTTAATCTTTCAAGTGCAGCCTCTTCTCCAGATATTTAAATAGCATTTCCCTTATGGGGTAATCACTCTTGCTAAATCCTAGTATCTTTATTTTAGCATTCGGTTTGTTTATAATAAATAGCTTCTTAAAAGATTTCTGAGCACCAATCTCCATACATCAAAAACAAGAGACTCTCTTAGCTTAGAAATATCCAAATGTTCGTGAGCCTTGAGCATTAGGTGTGGTGGGAGATCTACCACTCCAAAATTTGTCTCTACTCATATGAAATGAAAAAATCAAATTGCAATTAGTACTCATAATCCAATAAATTCATAAACTTATCTACAACCGGCTAAGACCATGTAATATTATATACCTGTTTTGGCAGATTGTTAGATGGATTTGTCCAAGCCCAGTGCTCCATTTGAAAACCTTAACCAGTAATTAATTTAAGCAGATTGTATAAGGAACATGTGAAGATAAGTGTATAAGGAACAATCAACATGCATGTGATAAAGCTTTCCTTCTGCAATTCCCTGTATCTGTCTTTGTCACAATTCAGAAAGAATTTAAATCAATCAATTTACAGCAAGCTTATTTCATACTATGTATGCCAAACCCGTCTTCGATCAATGCTATTGAGGCCGATGTGAACTCAACCAATGATTTCACACAAGATATCTATGTGATCTTTCGGATACTTAGGAGTATGTGTTGGTAATCAAAAGTGTAACACCGTAAATTCTCAAGCCATTTTTTTTAAAACCGCTGCGGAAGTTCTCTTAATTAACTTAAACATTCACAAAGTATTCTTTACAAAATACAACGTCAACTTGTGTTACAAAATATTTACAAAACATAGCTCGTCTCTTCTCAAAACACAATATCAGAGTATTGTTCAAATTTTCCTTTCACAAACAAAGCTAAACAGTTACTCACAAAATCCTGCAAAAAGCAATCAATTGTGAGGGATTAGCACAAAGCTAAGTGAATGGAAGCAACAAACAAGCTATTAACAATCACAGTTCCCAACGGAACATCTGAACAACAATCAATCCGTCAATTCAACAATCTCTTCAATCCCTCGGCGGTTCTGCCGAACCTACAACAAAAGCCGGCCAAAGCAAAGGTTTACCTATAGCTCCCTGCCGATTGGCACAATGAAATTCCCCACTCATACAACGCATGCATCAGGAGAACTATCACTGCTCAACCAACCGCAACGAGCCCAACTCTTACAACAGCAGCTGACCCCAACCAGCCCTTTCACATAAGCTGATCTCTACGAACCCGTTACCTAGAAGTTGGTTCTCAAACAATCCAGATACACGTCCAGTCACAATCATAATCAAAACTCTATCACATATAACACATATGAACATATAATTCTCGTTTAATAAATAGCAGTCTTAACAGTCTATCATGATATATCAAAACTAAATCATCTATTTTCACATACCGAACTCATCGGTCAAAACCACATTTCATAAACAACAATTCATCATCGCATATCGATCATTTCTCAAATCAATCAACTCATAACTTTACCACCAAACCACCCGTGAGTAAACTTCTACTCACCTTAGTCCTCGAATCACGCGTGCTCAATTGTCTAAGAGACTGTGGATTGCGTGAAAACACAGCAACAACCGAATCAGTCTCGAATATATAAATATATCTTTCCACATATATTTATATCTTATATTTATGTAAACATCTTATATTAATCATACAATTGATACCCCAACTTATTCCAAACAAAACAAACAAACTTTTTGAATTAGCCTCTGTCGCGCCGCGACGTCATCGTATTTCAAATTCCGGATTCAAGTGTCGGATTTGGGCATCGGATTTGAGTTCCCGGATTTGGTTATCGGATTTCATGTTTACGGATTGCAAGTATCGGATTTCGAGGTTTTGGATTTGTAACTTTCTGATTCTCACAAATCGATTCAATATTGTCGAATTATAACATGGTCGTGCCGCGACCTTCAATGTAGCGCCGCGACGTTCAAGGATTCTGACTATCATCTTCTTAAATTCGATTTCCAGCCAACTCAAATTTCTTGTAATTATTTCCAACATTATATTTCTTCAAGCTGAACTCACACATAACATATATCATGCATATATAATATCATAAACATCTTTTTAAACAATCATAACAACAAAATCATCAAAACCCATTTCTTAAATTTCTTCATGAACCATCAATGGTGTTTTCCCACTAAACACATGAAATTAACAAAAGATATAACCAGATAATCATTATTCATATTAGAAACATTAACCAACCGTTAGTTTAGTCTTCACTTATAGAGATTTAAGTTCTTCTTTTCTTTTCTTGTTCTTCCTTTCCAGAAAACACACCCACACACACTATTCACTATTCTTTCTTTCTTTTAAAATGAGCAGGTCAAAATGGTTATATATACATACACGTGTTCCTTCACAAAATTGAGGTGTCTTCACCTAACATACACCAACTCACATACATACATGCATACATGATGTCTTACATACATAAATAATCTTATACATAGATACTTTTCTTTTCTTTTCCATTTCCAATATCATACACATTATTTTATCCAATTCATCAATTAATTTAATTACTCCTAAATAACTACTTAACCAATTAACTTAACATACAATCGAGGTATTTTCTACAACCCTCGTACCAAACTCAATCTTATTTAATCATAAATACATACGATATCAAATACTCGTTTAATCACGTAGCAAATCTTTAAATATGCATAACTAAACACATTTCAATTTACCATTAGCCCGCCTACTACTAGGCCGGGTTTTTGGATGTTACAAAAAGCCTCAAAACTCACTCTTGAATCTCACGAATATGTGTACGTGAGTTTGATGGAATACATATAACTCTCTTTTGGTTAATAAAAGAAATAAAAAAGCATGCATAATTCATTCATGATATATGGCTATATATAGCCTAACAAAGTGAACGTGGAGCATAAATATAGCAATAAAATGCTAGCTAGTCATCCACCTCACCTAAAGAATCGGTACAAGCAAACCAGCCATTCCCCTCATTCATACTTTCAACTTAAACTTGCATGGAATCCGGTCAAAGTAGAATACTAATTCTACTAACAAACTACTAAATAAACAAAACATATAAAATCATAATTAATGCTTATTATTTCAAGTTTCAGCCGCATGTGACAATGTAACCGATTAAACCAACAATCACCTCCTTAATCAGTTATTTACCCATCCACTCACAATAATGTTGGCTCGTCTTCCATTAGGTTTCTTGTTTCTCCCACTTTGGACATTCGATATTGCAGTGACCATATCCACCACACTTGTAACATTTCACATAGCTTTTATCACGAACACGTTCATTGTCATCTTGACTCGTCCCAGACCCATGACCTCTTCCCCGGCCACGTCCAAAGCCATCACGATTTGAACCTCCATTGCCACAATGCTTACACACGTGCGCTTTCTCGTCACTAACCAACAACAAACCACCTTGAATGTCCTCCATTCCTTTTAAACGCTCCTCGTACGCCTTCAATCTTCCAACGACTTCATCGAATAGCATTGAATCCAACTCGAAACATTGCTCTATGGAAGCCACGATTTGAAGAAACGACTTAGGCATCGAGTCTAGTAACCGCTTCACCAAATCCACTTCCTCAAGCTCGTACAAGCGTCCTTGCTTTTGAGGCTAGGCCGGTCAATTTTGTAACGAAATCATCGACCATTTCACCCTCCTTCATACGCAAGATTTCAAGCTCCCTCTTCAAAGTTGCTTGTCTAGCCGCTCTCACCCGATCCACACCCAAATAATGAGTCTTCAATCCATCCCATACTTGTTTTGGATCTGAATAGCTAGCCATTTGCAACACCATATCCTCTGGTATAGCTTGAAACAAATAAACAAGAGTTTTTTTTCTTCTTAGAATCCGGTTCTTGCCCAACGTCCTCGGTTCGACCGCCTCCAATAAGCCATATGCATCCATGATTGACTTGACCTTGACAGCCCACACCGGATAATTTGTTGGGGTCAAGACCGGGACATGATACGAAATCGATCCTCCTTCTTTAGGTACCAACGCCATTCTTTATTCCGTGTGACATCCCCAACCTCTTTAATCAAGCTTGTTCCGAGAGTACTCTTCCACAGATCAAGAAAAACAAGGTTACCACCACCTTTAGCGTATTCCGAACCAAATCAAAGCCACCCGCTTTGATGTCTTCCTGCTCGTTTGTCACGCACCTCCGGTTAGTCTCTTGCTATCGAAAGAACAAGCCCGATCAAGAGGAATCGGGGCTACTATAGAGATGATTCAACCCGCGATCAAAACCGACTCACATCTCTTTCAATGGAACCCCAGAGAGCTCTGATACCAAGTGTTGGTAATCAAAAGCCTCAAAACTCACTCTTGAATCTCACGAATATGTGTACGTGAGTTTGATGGAATATATATAACTCTCTTTTGGTTAATAAAAGAAAATACAGGTAAAAGAAATAAAAAGCATGCATAATTAATTTATGATATATAGCCTAACAAAGTGAACGTGGAGCATAAATATAGCAATAAAATGCTAGCTAGTCATCCACATCACCTAAAGAATCGGTACAAACAAACCACCCATTCCCCTCATGCATACTTTCAACTTAAACTTGCATGGAATCCGGTCAAAGTAGAATACTAATTCTATTAATAAACTACTAAATAAACAAAACATATAAAACCATAATTAACGCTTATTATTTCAAGTTTCAGCCACATGTGACAATGTAACCGATTAAACCAACAGTATGAAATGGTAGGGTATTTATAGGGGAGATACAAGTGTGAACACGAAGATTTAAGGATTCCAAATTGTGACAAGGTGAAGTCATGAAACATATATATTGCGTGAGTATTGACCAGGGTGATTGGGTTTAATTAGCTGCTAGGCCCAATGTACAGTTTGTTTTCCTTCATTGTAAAAATTCATAGAAATAGTAATTAATTTAATTCGTTTGTAGAATGGCCGGTTAAGGGGATAATTAGTGGGCGCGACAGCTCATGACATGATATAACCTAGACAACACAATACAGTAAAAGAAAACATTATGTAGATTGAATATCAAAAACTGAGAGAGAAAATTAGCATTACCTATGAACATGTAACATGTTATGAACCATACATTCTTCCTTTCCCTGTATGATAAAAACAATTCAGAGTTAATTAGCATGCCATGATCACAACAATATAAAATAAAATTAATTAGATGAACAAGAATTGAATAATGCTTACACAAAAAAACTAGAAGCACCTGTCAAAAAATTTAAAATAAAACCTCACTAAAGGCATAAAATAAGCGCTACGATTAGAAATTGAATTTGTAGCTTACAAGATACACGTCGTAAATTAAAGGAAATTAAGATAAGATTAAAAAATACAGCAACAGATTGTTTGTCAGAAAAAGAGTTGTCAGACCGACGAGAATAAGATACGATTTTGAAATTAAAGGAAATCCAACAGAAAATCGCAAATTTATTACAAGAATTACCTGCTTATCTCTGTGCTCTCTAATCTCTATTGGTGAAACCCAGAACCAAATCATTGATTAAAGAACCTGCCTAAACGCTAGTGTATCAGAACTAGAACTGAAGTCATGAATCACTAATTTGTTGGTATTAAGACCAAAATAACAACAAAAGATCCAAGATTTCTTGCTTTATTTCGTGTTTTTTCATGTACAAATCCATATCTGCTATTACATATATATAGGGTAAAGTATGACGATTTTCTGGCGGTTCTCCATCAAGTAACGGTGGTGGACGGCAGCCGGCGGCGGCGGTTACCTCCGGTGATGGGCTGTATATATACATCTATTCTATCTACTAATAATACAATATAACTTATACTATTGTTTGTAAATCAAGGTTAAAATAACATTCTCCCCCTTAATCTTAGATCTCTAACTCCAAGTAGTTGCCTCATGATGACGAATCTTGTCCTTGTCAATGGTTTTGTCGGTATATCAGCTCGTTGTAAATCTCCACTGTCGTATTCAACTGAAATGTCATTTCTTTCTACACAGTCTCGAATGAAATGATATTTAGTATCAATGTGCTTGCTTCGTCCATGAAATACTAGATTTTTCATGAGAGTGATTGCTGACTTGTTATCCACGTAGATCGTGATCTTTTGTTCTTCGTCTTATGTAATCTTGCTAAGTAATATTTTTAACCACGGTGCCTGAGTTGCTGCTGCTGCTGTTGCTGCAATGAATTCCGATTCGCATGAGGATAGTGCTACTGTTCCTTGCTTCTGCGTATTCCAACTAATAGGTGAATTTCCGGAGTAGAATATTATTCCTGTTGTGCCTTTTCCTTCTTGAGTATTGACACCATAACTGCTGCCATAGTTCTTCCTTCCTTTGATGTAACGCAATATCTGTCTCATTGCTTTCGTGTGTCGTTCTTGAGGTTTCTGCATGAAACGGCTAAGTAATCCCACTTGATAACTTAGATGTGGTCTTGTATGTAATAGATATCGTAGACATCCTATTATGCTTCGAAATTCTGTGGCGTCAACATATTCTTCTTCTATTAGTTTCGTCAGTTTTATTAGTCCTGGATCTATAGGAATCTTTGCATCGTTGCAATCGAGCATTCCTGCGTCGCTGAGTATTTTATTGAGATTTCTCCTTCTGTTGAGCAACCTCAATGCCAAGATAATAAGCGAGTAAACCAAGATCGCTCATTTCAAATTTGTTCTTCATTTGATCCTTGAATGTATCAATCTCTTTCTTCGATGTATGTGTGATTATTAAACCATCAACATATACTCCTACTAACAAAGTTGAACCTTTGTTAGTTCTTGTGTAGACTGCTTGTTTCAATGCGCATTTCTTGAAACCAAGAGTCTTGAGTGTCTTGTCTAACTTTGTGTACCATGCTCGTGGAGCTTGCTTTAAACCATAGAGAGCTTTTATTAGCCTGTACACTTTTCTCTCGTCTGCTTCTTTTATGAATCCTTCTGGTTGAGATACGTATACCTCTTCCTGTAATTCTCCATGTAAGAATGCTGATTTTACATCAAGATGATGTACTTCCCATTTGTTGTATGCTGCTAGTGCCAATAATAACCGAATTGTTTCAATTTGTGCTACTGGTGCAAAAACTTCATCGTAGTCTATGCCGTGTTCTTGAATATATCCTTTGGCTACTAGTCGTGCTTTGTATTTCAAAATCTTTCCGTCTGCATCTCTTTTTGTCTTGTATACCCACTTTAAGCCAATTGCTTTGTGTTCCTTTGGTAGAATAGTGAGTTTCCAAGTATTGTTTTTGTTGATGGAGTCCATTTCTGCTTCCATTGCTTGAATCCACTTTCTCTTCTTTGAAATTTCTAGGTTCATCTTCTAAGAGCAACAATTCTTCTATTTCATTGTAGATATAATATCTCTTTTGATCTGTTGTAGACATCGTTTAGAGGTCATAACCTCTTGTAGGTGTATGATCAATTCTTTCTTGTTCTGCAGAAACGGGTGAATCTGGAGTATTAGGAATTTCGTCATTGAAGTTGTTGATGTCTGGTACTCGGGTTTTATTTTCTATAGTGAAGTCAGTCCATTCTGGTTCGTCTATATCATAATCTTTGGTGTATTCTTCCCAATTCCATGTTTCATACTCCTTGAACCTTACATCCCGACTGACGTGAATCTTCTTCTTTGTTGGATCAAAGAACGGATATGCTTTTGATCCTCGTTCACCGCCTAAATATACCATGCGTATACTTCTATCATCCAATGTTGAGATGGTACCTTTGCGTATGCAATGCATCCAAAAATTCTGAGATGATGAAGACTTGGTTTTCTTCCTTTTAGTGCTTCATATGGAGTTATATCCTCAAGTGACTTTGTTGGCGTACAATTTAGTATCAGTATAGCGTGTCTAACTGCTTCTGCCCAAAAATTCGGAGGCATGTTCGTTGCTTTCATCATGCATCTGGTTGTTGAAAGCACGGTCGATTCCTTCGTTCCACAACTCCATTTTGTTGCGGTGAGTAAGGTGCACTTAATTGCCTTGGGATGCCATTGTCTCTGCAATACAGTGAGAATTCTTTTGATGTGAATTCTCCTCGTCTGTCTGTTCTGAATAATTTTATCTTGACTCCGAGTTCGTTCTCCACCTTTTGTTTGAATACCTTGAAGATCTCAAAAGCTTGATCTTTTGAATCTAGGAAATATTCCCACATATATGTTGAATAGTTATCTACTAACAAGAATATATATCTTTTACCTGATGGAGTAGGTGGTGATATGGGACCACATAAGTCGCTATAAACTAACTCCAATGGTTCCTTTGATCTTGACTTTGCCTATTGTGGGAAAGTTGCTCTGCTTTGTTTTCCGATTAAACAAATATCACAAATATTTGTTGTATTCTTGATGGGTGGTACACCATAAACCAATTCCTTCGAGTTGATTTTCTTCATTGAATCGAAATTCAAGTGACCCAATCTTGCGTGCCATAACCCGTCTTTATCATGTAGATTGGCTAGTAAGCAAACTGGTTTACCCATGTTCAAGTTCGCTTTGTATAACCGACTCTTTGATCTCGTAACTCTTATTAGAATGTTATTGCTTGAGTCGTATAGCAATAACTGATCTCCTTCCATGACTATCTTGCAACCATTTTCTGTCAACTGTCGAAGACTTAGTATATTACTTTTCAGATTTGGAATGTAATATACTTGGGATATAATCCTCTGTTCTCTGTTTTTGCACTCTAGCATTATGGAGCCTTTTCCTCTGATTTCTACATAAGATCCATCTCCAAATCGTACGTTTCGTGAGATTTTCTCGTCAATCTATTTGAAGTGATCTTTGACTCACGTCATGTGGTTGTTGGCACCATTGTCTAGGTACCAAAGACTTTCATCTCGGTGGTCATCTTGTTTAAAACAAGATTCTCCATTTCTTTCTATAAAACTGTCTGTTCTTCAATTGTTCTTCAATTGTTGCTTGCAAATCTTCCTCAATAAGATTTGACTGCTCCTTTTCTTGTACTTTCTGTGGACAATTCCTCGAATAGTGTCCATACTTGTTGCAGTTATAGCATTGTACTTTACTCATATCAGGAGTAAATTTCTTCGATTTGTTATTAGTTTCTCTTTTGAAACTGTTTTGAGAGGGTTTACTGTACTTCCGCTCTGATTTGAAGTTGTTGTCCCCACGTCTTTGTGAGTATTTAATTTTGCCACGTCCACGTCCTCTAAAAGATTGTGTGCGATCTTCTTGTCGTGTGAACATCAAGCCTTCTTAAGTGTCCGAAGATTTTCCTTTCTTGAACTTCAATCTTTCTTGGAATGTCTTCAGCCTTCCAATTTCTTTGTCTAAAGACATGATATTCAGATCTGAGTATTGTTCAATGGATGCAACAATATGAAGAAATCTGTCTCGTACGACATTCGGTCATTTCCGTACAAGAGTAGAATCTTCGTATGTTAGACCCAAGCTCACTGCTTTGTTGATAATACTCGTCAGTTTTGTAGTAAATGAATCTATCGATTCATTTTCTTTCATCTATCGATTCATTTTCTTTCATCTGTAACAACTCAAACTCTGATGTGAGTGTTTGTAACTTTGCCAGTGACACCAACATGTCTTGTTCTTAAGACTTCCCAAATTGCTTTTGTTATCTTGTATTTAGATACAAGAAGTAACAGATCTTCTAGCAATGCTTGATAAATATAGGCAATTGCATTTTTATCTGTATCCTCATCGACTTTGTCATTCGATTCATATACAATCGCTTCCCATAACTGATTTGCTTCCAATATAACTTGCATCCGAATTGCACAAGTTGTGTAGTTTGATGATTTTAACATCGGGCATTTGAAATGGGTTAAAAAACCTTGATTTCTTCTTCCTTTCTCACTATCTTCAGTTTCTGACATAAGATCTTCGAATGTTCTTATTGCCACTTCGTTAGGCAAGTCTCCACATGTTTGATTCCATCACAAACACATACAAACATATAAGAATATCTTTAAAGAATACGAAAACAGAAAGAAATAAGTTACACAAACTGTATTTCGATTGATTCAATATCTGAACATTACATACATATTTAAAGTTGTCATATTGGCTGTTTATCTTTGGCGCCAATTAACCAACTAACAGATCTTAACAGTAACTTCCTATTAGTAACATCAACTGTTAACAGAAACAGAAACAGTTGGTTTGGATGTTGGTTCACAGCCAGCGGGCCCTACCACATCTCTTTATTTACATAATTAATATACTAACTAAGTTTAATACATAACACAACTAGTTAATAATACTAGGTTATATTTCCTATGTTTAAACACATTACAATCCAATATTCCCCCCTAATGTATTGAACATAGTATGCTCTCCTTCCTTGTGTGCTTCACTTGTCCACAATTGCAACTTCTTGTGCATCACTGCTACTACCTTGTTCGTCCATTGTACCTTCCTTGTTGCCTTCTTGGTGTTCTTCAAAAGTTATTGCTAAGGTTTCACCATTATCAAATTCAATCTTTCTCACTTGATCATCACCATTGTCAAGCTCCATCTTAGTCGCTCTGGGTTCAACACAACCCAATATGGCATCCTCCTTTGGCAACACCTCTGCCCCTACTCTACTTGCATTCATGCAGTGTGCTGCCCCTGATGCAAAGTCATTACTTGAGTAGTTTCTCGCCATATCATAATAAATTCCTAAGAGGCTTAGACAACTTGCATAACATTCCTTAATGTCATCTGCACATTCTATTGGGAAACCCATTCCTTTTGCAATACACCACCATTTATTCTCTTTGATCACTTGATTGTGTCCTCCCATTCCTTTTACAGTCGGATATAGATCCAACAAGCAATTCTCAGTCCCATTCGTCTTCATTGGAATCCATACCTTTTCATTCTTCATGTACTCCTTGTAAAACCACTCTACAACTTTTTCGAAATGCTCTTTAACCAAACCTTTACAGCCCTCAACTATTTCCTGCTCATTAATCATTTGCATAAAACCAATAAGACTATCAAAGTTATTTTTTGATGGAGCATTACCCTTCTTGCCTTCGTTCAAACTTTCCTCAATTGTTAATCCTTTTGAGTATATCGAAACATATTAATCCATTAACGCCTTGATTGCCTTTTCCTTTTCAAGGTCCAATCTTTGCAAATCTTTGTTGTGACTTCCAGAATCATTCGAACTTTGATCACCTCCGCTGCTTTCATTGTTATCATTTATACTGATGTCCTTATCATATTCGTCTTCTATGGTCCTGTTGCCTCTTTCTTCATTGTCACAGTCGGTCTCATCCTCTTCAAATTGTCTTCTTAAAATACATGTTGTTCCTTTGATCATCACCTTAAAGCTTTGAGCCACCAATTGGCTTAAGCTTAAGGTATTAAAACCAATGTTTGGAACATAGTAGACACCAGGTATTACATATTCTCTTTCGACTGATGTCACGTGTACTTCTCCAAAACCATCTATTCTTAATCCACTGTTGCTTGCATCGCTGGTTCCAATAGATCCCGGTTTGAAGTTTACAAACTAATCTATACTATAAGTCATGTGCCATGGATATTGATTAGACAAATACCACAGTTCATCCCAGCCCCTTTGATCCGATCCCAATACTAACCAATTGGGTTCGGGTATGATCTTACTTTTGAAAAACAATTCATAAAATAATACCCTCTGTTTTTGTTTGGGCAGTCTAAATACACATGCCCACGCCCAAAACAAATATAGCATCGGGCCTTTTTCATCTTCCTATCGAGATTTAAGTTCAATCGGGTTTTACTTACACTAAAATCACGATTTTTCAGACTCAGTTGCTTTAATCTTTTCAAGATGTCGCTTCTACGCCGGTACCATAGCATCCCACTGGATTGCCCTTTGCTTTTCTTCACTCGATCGGATCTGTGTTGATGTCTTGGATTTTCAAATGTTTCGAAATCTTCCCATGCTTCTAAAAAAACATTTGTGTTGTCCTCCTTGTTCTCTGCCCACGTTTGCACATCACCTGTGCTCTGATACGAATCGAAATACGAAATCAAGAGTATCGAATGCAAAGCTTTTGTTTATAGATAATATACGTGTTTACATTACTCTGTTTCTTCTACATGATTACATATATATACACAACATGAAACCGCGTTTTCTAGCGGTTTCCAGCCAAGTTTGACAGCCGTCTGGCGGTTGCCGTCACGGCGGCGGTTGGTGGACGGCGCCACCCCTAATTACAATATTATATATTTATTTTTACAACTAATTCTAACCCTAGATTGGGATTATTTGTTCACATTCTCCTCGATCGTTGCTGTGTTGTAAATCTTGAACTCCAAGCATGCCTCATAGTAGTAAACCTCAGTCTTCGCAATGCTTTTGTCGATATATCTGCTCGTTGTAGTTCTCCACTAATGTGTTCATTCTCCACGCATTCCCAAATGAAATGGTAACGAATGTCAATATGCTTACTTCTTCCATGAAACACGGGGTTTTTGATGAGTGCTATTGCTGAAATAGTATCAACTTTCACTGTTATTCTTTCCTCCTTCCGGCCCGTAAGTTCATTAAGTAGCCGTTTTAACCATAGAGCTTGACATGCTGCTCCAGTAGGTGCCATGAATTCTGATTCACATGATGAGAGTGCTACTGTTGGTTGCTTCTGAGTGCACTAGGTAATAGGTGATTCTCCAAAATAGAATACTATTCCAGTAGTTCCTTTTCCTTGATAAGTGTTGATCCCATAACTACTGTCGCTATAACCTGTAATCTTGCAGCCTCCTTCTTTTTTGTATATAATGCCGTGCTCCTTGGTTCCTTTAATGTATCGGATCACTAGCTTTATCGCCTTTAGATGATGATCCTTCGGTTTTTGCATAAATCTGCTAAGTAATCTAACCGAATAACTTAGATCCGGTCTAGTATGTAATAGGTACCTTAGACATCCAATTATGCTTCTGTAGTAGGTTACATCCACTGGATTTCCGTCTTCTGTTTTTACTAAATTTGTTCCCGGGTCCATCGGTATCTTTATGTCATTACTATCCATCATATTTGCATCTTTTAAGATTTTGTTGATGTAGCCCGTTTGCTTGATTGTAATCTCTCCTCCCTTCTATTCCAAGATAATATGCTAGCAATCCTAGATCGCTCATTTCAAATTTATCTTCCATTTGTTGTTTGAACAAGTCTATTTCCTTCCTTGGTGTGGAAGTCTTACTTCTTTTCGTGTAAACTGCTTGTTCGAGATTACATTTCTTAAAGCCTAATGACTTTATGGTTTGATCAAGCTTCATATTCCAAGCTCGTGGTGCTTGCCTTAAGCCATACAATGCCTTTACAAGCATGTAAACTTTCCCTGTATTTCCAGGTTGTACAAAGCCTTCGGGTTGTGTAACATAGACTTCTTCCTTTAATTCACCATGTAAAAATGCTGACTTAACATCCGGATGATGTACTTGCTATCCATGGTAAGTAGCCAGTGCTAAGATTAAACGAACTGTCTCGATGCGTGCAACTAGTGTAAATGCTTCGTCGAAGTCTATTCCTTGTTCCTGCACATATCCTTTTGCTACTAACCTTGCTTTGTATTTGACGATTTCACCTTTTGCGTCCTTCTTCGTCTTAAGGACCCATTTAAGTCCTATTGCCTTTTGATTTGTAGGCAAAGTAGTTAGGGTCCATGTTTTATTCTTGTTAATTGAGTCAAGTTCAGCTTGCATAGCTTCAATCCATTCTTTATCCTTTGATGCTTCCTTGTAGTTACGTGGTTCCTCATCTATAAGTAACATGCTTTTCGTCTCTGTTGCTAATGCATTGCTATATACTGCATTCATGTCTCTAAAACCTTGTACTAGTGTATCATCATAGTTATCTTAACTCCTCATTGAACTAATAGTTGCTTGTTTCTCTTGTGAGTGTAGGTTGTAAGTGTATGTATGTGGGGTTACCGGAGAGTTTGGAGCATTAAATTGTTCCTGTTCCTCATAGGCATTTCCTATGCTATCCGAGTTGATAGATGTAGTATTTCCATCATCGTTTCCTCTAGCCGCAAGACTTGTCCGTTCTGAGTCTTGTGTATCCTCTCCTTTGTTATCCCAATTCCATGGTTTGTTTTCCATAAACTTAACATCCCTGCTTATGTGTATCTTTTCTTTCTTTGGATCATAAAGTCTGTATGCTTTTGATCCTTCCTCTACTCCTAAGTAAATCATGGGAACACTTCTATCATCAAGTTTCTTTTGATAAGGTAGTGTTACCTTATCATAAGTTGTGCAGCCAAATATCCTTAGGTTTTCCAGATTTGGTTTTCTGTTGTAGAGTGCTTCATATGGAGTCATGTTTTCCAGAGCTTTTGTAGGCACTCTGTTCAGTATGTATACAGCGTGTCTTACTGCTTCCCCCAAAAGTTCTATGGTAAACTCATTGCTTTCATCATGCTTCTAGTATTAGATAATACAGTTCTATTCTCCTTTCTACTACTCCGTTTTGTTGTGGTGAGTAGGGTGCTGTCAGCTGCCTCATTATACCGTTCTCTTTAAAGTATTTTGTGAATTCATTTGATGTGAATTCACCTCATCTATCCGTTCTCAGCATCCTTATTTTGGTCCTCATTTCTGTCTCAACTTTGTATCTGTATTCCTTGAAATTATCAAGTGCTTGATCTTTTGATGCTAAAAAATATGCCCACATAAATCGTGTACAATCATCTACTAGCAAGAAGATGTATTGCTTTCCTCATTGTGTGACTGGGCTTATTGGACCACAAAGATCTCCATATATTAGATCAAGAGGTTTCTTTGATCTAAACTTAGCTTGACTCGGGAATGGAGTTATACTGTGTTTTCCTAATAAACAGGCATCACAAACCTGTCATACATGATTTCTGTTTGGTATTCCTTCCACTAGATTCTTTCTTGTCATCAATTTAGTATCATCAAAATTTAGATGACCTAATCTAGCGTGCCATAACCATGCTTCATTATCTAAATTAGCCATGGGACAAATGGGTGTACCAATTTTTAGTCTGATGCTGTAGAGTCTGTTCTTTGATCTTTCAACCTTCATAAGTAGCCTATCGTTCTTGTCATGTAAAGTTAATTGATTTCCTTTCATGACAATCTTGCATCCAATCTCCGTGAGTTGTCCCAAACTCAGTATGTTGCTTTTGAGGTTCGGGATGTAGTAAACTTCAGATATAATCTTCTGGTTTTGATTCCTACATCCTATCAATATAGATCCTTTGCCTTTTATATCTACATAGGATCCATATCCAAAACGAACACGTCCTGTTATATTCTCATCAAGATCCTTAAATTGATTCTTCATGCCCGTCATGTGGTTACTTGCCCCATTATCCAAGCACCATATGCTTTCATTAGTAGTTGCATATTTTCCGGGTTGAAACTGTACTTCATTCAACAATACTTCTTTGTGTTCAGTTTTGTTTGTGGCCATTAGCAGTGTTGGCTCCTCATCTTCTTGTATGAGGTTTGATTGCTCTTGCGGTGTCGGCAGTTGATTACAGTCCTTTGTGTAGTGTCCAAGTTTCCTACATCTGTGACATTGCACCTTGCTTATGTCATTTTCCTGCTTATTTCACTTTGTAGTGTTTCTTGCCTTATGAGCTGTGCCTTCCTCTTTCTAGTATTGTTTGCCTCTTTCTCTACGCCAGTTTCCTCTTGAAGAGTTAAATTTTCCACGTCCGCGATTACCAAATCACCTTCCTCTTCCTGAGTGTTCTGCTCATAGGATCTTCACCTATTTTTTTTAAAATAGGGGTTTTATTTTAAATCAACTTGTAAGAAAAAAAATCCTTTCTATTGATTTTATAAGATATATAATTTTTTAAAAAACCTTAATATTTAATTTCACTAAAAAAATCGATCCACCTTTTTTAAAAGATAAAAACCAGTTTGTATATATATAAAAATAAATGTTAGTCCAAAGTTTTTTTTTTAAATCTTACGGTTGGGTTTTTTTTTTAAAAAAAATTTATTGAGATAAAACTTATGATGGGCTTTATAAGGTTGGGCCTTGAAAAATATATCACATAACTTGCTTTCCCCTTTTTTTCTTTGTACGCCACTTAGGGTTTCCCTTAGTCAAATCATGCCTCTTTTTTTTCCATCTGCGTCACTTTGAAATGTATACGGGTTCTTCACTTTTTCTCTGGTTGCCGTTACCCCTCCTGTTGCTTTGAACGGTAGTCTCCGGTGGTCGCCTCTTACACAATCGTTGTTTCACGATGGCTTTGGTTCCTCGGTTTTAATTCCAAGTGGCTTTGCTTGACCGTGGTTGCTCCGGTCGTCTTCTCCGGTTGTCTTCTCCGGTTCCGGTAAGTATCTTACCGTGGGTGCCAGATGGTGGTAGATGTTATAGATCGGCCGCCTCTGTGGTATCCCCGTCCCGTTCAACACCCCTTCTTGGTATTCTGTTTTCCTGCGACGGTCGGTTTCTCCGTTCCTCTTGATTCCAGTAATGTGATGATGCCAAGGTTCAAAACCTTGGGCTCTACCAAATGTTTGATCGAAAACGAAATCAAGAGTATCGAATGCAAAGCTTTTGTTTATAGATCTGAAAATATACGTGTTTGCATCACTCTGTTTCTTCTACATGATTACATATATATACACAACATGAAACCGCGTTTTCTGGCGGTTTCCGGCCAAGTTTGACAGCCGTCGGCGGTTGACGTCACGGCGGCTGTTGGTGGAAGGCGCCGCCCCTAATTACAATATTATATATTTATATTTACAACTAATTCTAACCCTAGATCGAGATTATTTGTTCACAAAGTAACGGTGGCGGACGGCGGCGGCTAACGGCGGCTGCGGTTACCTCTGGTGATGGGCTGTATATATACATCTATTCTATCTACTAATAATACAATATAACTTATAGTATTGTTTGTAAATCAAGGTTAAAATAACATAATTGAATTGAAAAAAATCCCTGATTAACTGGATGATTTGGAGAGATTTTTATAATCGTAAAATCCAGTGTGAACACGAAGATTTTGAGGGTGAATTTCAAGGGGCAAACGTGTCGTTTGCATGATATCGGGTGTGAACACAAAGATTTAACTGTGAATTTTAAGGAGCAAAGGGTGTCGTTCACATAAAATCCAATATGAACACGATGATTTAACAGTAAATTTCAAGGAGAAAACGGTGTCGTTCGCATAAAGCCAATGTGAACACGAAAATTTTAGTGCAAATTTCAAGGAGCAAACGGTGTCGCACTAGTACAAAAACTACTTTTAGACCCCCGCTTTTGGTCGTGGTTTTTGTCAAAGTTTCAAAAAAAAGGCCTGAAATCATAAAATGGCGCTCAAGACGATGAGAATGGATTCAACCCCGGTTTTTTAATTAAAAACTAGGATTAAAAATTTCCCGGTTTTTAATTAAGGAACCGGGTCTAAAATGGGCCTTAAAATATTGAGAGACATACTCAACCCCGATTTTTAGTAAAAAACCCGGACTAAAAGTCTTAAAACTTTTAACCCTAGTTTTTTTATTATGAAACCGGGTCTAAATTACTAAACATAAAAATATAAGGTGGTATACATTGGAGTTTTTAGTTCTCCCTCCTCTTATCCACTCTCAGTTTCCTTTCCATCAAAATTCAGTGAACCCTAATTTGTTTCTATGGAGTCCTTGCTTCCCTCCTCTCCTTCCCTCATCTTCCAACTGCATGTAGTACACATTTACACTCATTGTACTCACCTTCCTAAATTCTCATATATTGCATTTGCTTAAATTAATGAGAAAATTTGGTTACAAAACTTCTAATCTTCCTTCTCTTATTTATCGAGTCTAGCCAACTCGAACCGTCTCCTATAGTTCATCCCTTTCAATTTCACTTTATTACAAAAAGGTTTTCATTAGCAAGGGTGTTATAAAAATAGCTTTTTGACAGGCTTATTCTATTCTATCATTCAGATATAAGCTAGGGTTACTTCGGAATGACTTCAAAAAGTAGACAAACTTTTTTTAACACCACAGAATAGACGTCCTTATTCTAGGTGCAAATGTAAAAAGTACGAAAATGGAGATTTTAACCTCATTATAATGCATGGTGGAGTCATGTGATGCAATCATAACTATTAACGAGAGTGTACCGATTATAATAATTGGGAAGAACGTTCTGATTAACGAGAGTGTACTGATTATTATAATAAAGAAACTTCTATTATCAAAACTTAGTCTTCCAAAACAAAGATTGATGCATGCAAAAACCACTGCATGATTTTCTATAAAGAAACTATAAACTTAAGCAACGGTTAGGTGTGTAGAGCATCTCATTACAAGGATAACAACACACAAAGCAAGGTCCATAATTCTGTGTTGCCATATTTTTTATTACACTTAGACTTCAAAGGTTTTTTATGTCTAAAAAGGTGGATCAAAAGCCAGCCTGACACTATGATCATCTGACCAACAGATGAAATGGTACATCCAAGTGATGTGCCGCTTGGAAGCATTATGACTCGAACAATATCCTTTATTTGCAAGAAAGATACATGGCACTATGATCAAAACCTTTGCTGAATTAGCATTTCCTAAATAGAAACTTGCTTAAGAATGTTAGCTCCATGAATATACATGAACCAAATGACAATCAAACAACATAAGAACTCAAGAGAATCGACCGTAGATTGATGAATGCACCAATTTATAAATGTATCCAACTGTCTGATAGTTTTCTTTATTTACACAACATATGAACAGTGAGACTTGATCGAAGACGAAGGTTTTGGCTGGCCGTCGGATAGAGATTATCCAATGGCGATTACAAGGATAAAGGCGCAAGGTTTGATCCACCGGGAAGCTAGGCTAGGGCAGCAGGGCTTCGCTGATTGGGATGGAAGTTACGCTGAAACGGCGTCAAATAGTTTAGTCACCCAGGATAATAATAACATCAAAAGGTAGTATAAAATTGAATTATTTTGGTAAATATTTTTTAATCCAGTGTTTTGGTTAATATCTATATGAAATATGTGGGTTTGGTAAAAAGCTCCATGAAATTCACCGGTAAATCTTTGTGTTCACATTGGATTTTATGCCAATTTCACCTGTTGCTCTTTGAAATTCGATCACCTTGTAAATCTTCGTGTTCACATTGTATTTTATCCAAATGACACCGTTTGCTCCTTGAAATTCACCATTAAATCTTCCTGTTCACATTGTATTTTATGCGAATGACATCAACACCGTTTGCTCCAAGAAATTCACAGTTAAATCTTGGTGTTCACAATGGATTTTATGCGAAAGACACCGTTTGCTCCTTGAAATTCACCCTTAAATCTTCGTATTCACATTGGATTTTATGCGAACGCCACCGTTTCCTCCTTGTAATTCACAGTTAAATCTTCGTCTTGGCATTGGATATCATGCAAACAACACCGTTTGCTCCTTGACATTCACCCATAAATCTTCATGTTCGCACTGGATTTTACGCTTATAAAAAGCTATCAAAATCATCCATTTAATCAGGGATTCAGTTCAATTCAATTAGTGATTCAGGACTTCTGTTCTGATACACTAGCTTTTAGGGAGGTTCTTTAATCTATGATTCACTTCGGGTTTTCACCCATAGAGCTTAGAGAGCCGCACAGAGATAAGCAGGTAATTCTTGTAACAAATTTGCGATTGTGGTTTGGATTTCCTTTAATTTCAAATTCGAATCTTATTCTCGTCGGTCTGACAACTCTTTTTCTAACAAAAAATCTGTTGCTGTATTATTTAATCGTATCTTAATTTCCTTTAATTTGCGACTTGTATCTTGTAAGCAACAAATTCAATTTCTTATCACAACATTTATTTTATACCTTTAGTGAGGTTTTATTTTAAATTTTTTGACGGGTGCTTCTAAATTTTTTTGTGTAAGCATTCTTCAATTCTTGTTCCTCTAATTCATTTTATTTTATACTATTGTGATCATGGCATGCTAATTAACTCTGAATGGTTATTATCATACAGGGAAAGGAAGAATGTATGGTTCATAACATGTTACTTGTTCATAGGTAATGCTAATCTTCTTCTTGATATTCAATCTACATAATGTTTTCCTTTAGTGTATTGTGTTGGCTAGTTTTATATCATGTCATGAGTTGTGGCGCCCACTAATTATCCCTTTAACAGGCCATTCTTCAAACGACTTAAATTAATTACTATTTTTATGAATTTTGACAATGAAGGAAAAGAAGCTGTGTTAGAATTAATGATATAATCAAAGTTTTATTAGGTGTTTAAAACATTATTTTGTATTATTATTATTATTATTATTATTACAATCACGGCCGCCGTGTCGCGGGTAACCACGGTCGGCGGTAACTGCAATGAATAACCGCCAAATTCTTGGCTATAAATATGTACTCCATTCATTTGTAATAAATATGTGACTTTAGTAATAAAAATTGAAACTTTGGCACTTTTTTTTTCCAAGAATTGGTATTACAGCTTTGATTGTTGCCAAAGTTCATCGATCATCTATAGAAAATAAAGGTATCCCAAAGGTGACGAATTAAGCACACATCAAACGATCGACAATGGACCGCAGCAACGGCAACACCACCCCTCCACCCTCTTGCGGTGGTGCTAGCCGTTCTGACTCCGTATCATGTCACCGCCTCACGGTGGTGAGAGCCAACCAAACCCAATCACCATGGTTACTCCCCCACGGCGTGCAACTCCAAATCCGCCACCAACAACTCCTAATACCCCGCCCTCCAGATCCATGGCAAACGATCATTCTCTCCGGGCAGCCAAAGCAACAGCCCGAAGAAAACCACCATCTGGTGCCATGAAAAGGAAAGTTACCTTGATCGACCGGTACCCGAGAAAACCACCATCGGTACCTGCGAAATAAATCCGTCACAGCGACCAACACTCCAAAGACACGAGGGCAGTAGGCAACATGTCAAGAAAAATTGATAGCAAGTCCGTGTTCAAGTATCGATCAAAGGAATAACGAGTAAGTTTTTCGGCCAAGAGAACCACCCAAGAAAAAGACAACATCGAGGATCTACATGGATTGGAAAAGTAGTGGCGTAAAGTAAAAGGGGCACATAATGGAAGAGTTAATTTGAGAATTATTTTTATTGCGAGTACCGCGAGAACCAATCTTGTGTTGAATAATATAAAATCAATGGCTAATAATTTGGTGGCTCATTAGTGACTCATTAATTAAGCATTTATGGCTCATTAATGAGCATTAATGAGGGGTGTTTTGAGAAAATCAAACCTCACTCTTAACGACGGTCATCTCGTAGCATTATTGAGGTGTGTTTTGCGAAATCAAGTCTCACTTTTTAACGACAGTCCACCCTACATAACTAAAACGTTTAAGAATTATTTTAGTAAATTTCATGTGCACTTTTCAACATGCAACACCGATAAAAGTCGGAGAACTGAAGTTTGATTTGGGGCACCCATAATAGTCTTTGGCAAGGAACATGGTGGATCGGTAAAAGGGGTTGGCACTCGAGTTACTCTAAACAAATATTTCAATCCACCTCGATCAAAGTGTAAAGAAGTTGAGAAAGTTAAGTTACAACGTATTTGTTTACTGTGTGTTTATCATTTAACTTCATAATTAAAGCAGTCAAGAAATGCATAATTGGTAGATTTAGTTAGGTTACAATGTATTTGCTTACCATTTAACTTCATAACTAAAGTATGTATTTTATGGATTTGTTGTTAATATAAATATATTTTTCTCATGTTTAATGTAATATTTATTAGCAAATTTGAATATTATGGCTATCAAACTACCACAATTAATTATGTAGCTTTATAAGACCAAATAGTTACAACATAATAACATACGATTAATGTGACTATAACTAAAAAATGGTCACATTGATTTCAATGAATGTGACTAAAGGGTGAACAATAACCACACGTATAATTAGTGGTGTGACTAAATGATAATAATTGTTACGGTTAACATAAATTCATGTGATTATACGTTATAGATAGTCACACTTTTGAATACATTATGTGACCATAAAACATTTTCAGCTATGTTTAAAGTATTTTTGTGTAACTAAAACCGAATAATAGCGAGGATAATGTATAATGGTGTGTCAAAATCTAACAATCCGTCATGTACTCAAACCTTGGTGTGACTATAGGTTATAGATAGTCACACTTTTAAAAACATAGTGTGGCCATAAAACGGTTTTAGCTATGTTTTAAGTTGTTCTTTGTGACTAAAGTTGAATAATAGTGCGGATGATGTATAATTATGTGTCAAAAAATAACAATCCGTCATGTATTCAAACCTTCGTGTGACTACAATTTATAGATAATAATGGTTTTGAAAACATAGTGTGACCATAAAACGGGTTCAACTATGTTTTAAGTATTCTTTATAAGACCAAATAGTCACAACATAATAACATATAATTAATGTGACTAAAACTAAACAATTGTCACATTGATTTCATTGAATGTGACTAAATGATAACAAGTGTACGGTTAACATAAATTTTTGTGACTATACGTTATAGATAGTCACACTTTTGAAAACATTATTTGCTATTAAAACATTTTAGCTATGTTTAAAGTATTTTTGTGTGACTAAAACGGAATAATATTACACATGACATATAACTGTCTCAAAATATAACAATCCATCATGTATTCAAACCTTTGTGTGACTATAGGTTATAAATAGTCACACTTTTGAAAAAATAGTGTGACCTTAAAACGGTTTGAGCTATGTTTTAAGTATTTGTGTTTGAAGAAACTAAATAATATTGTCCATGATGTATAATTGTGTGTCAAAATCTAATAATCTGTCATGTACTCATAAGTTTGTGTGACTATAGCCACACTTTTGAAAACATTGTGCGACTATAAAGGGTTTCAGCCACGTTTTAAGTATTTGTGTATGACTAAAAGATATAAAATACCCACACTATGAGGAACTTATATGTCTATAAGATAGCAACGGTCATGATAAACAACGTTGTTTTTCGAACTTACAAAACTGTGACTAAAGGGTAAAAAATAATGAGACTAATAATAGATTTGTGTAATATAGACCGAACAACAATCACTCAAATAATAAAATTGTGTGTCTAGAAAAGGTTTTTCGTCACAATTTTGGGATGAATTGTTTGATTTGAACGTGAAAAGTCCATACCCTATAGTCACACATTTAAGCTAACTTACATTTTTTTCATATGATATGGTCACTAAATTTTCGTGTGACCATAACATGCATAAAGTGGCACGATCTTCCGTCACACTTTTTTGGTGTGACTAAAGGTCATTTTTGTACTAGTGCTTCTCACAGAAAAGCGTGTCACAAAACTACTTTTCTTGGAAATTAATGGAGCAAGAGTCGGGTGATGCAACAAGTGGATGTTATTTGGGTTGATTTAAACATGATTTCTAGTTATGTAGATTTTATTATTTCACTGTTTACTAGTATCTAATAAACTCAACTATCTTATGTGGATTTTTAACAAGACTTTTAGTTGGATGAAATTATTTATAATCACAAACATATCAACTACTTCAACGATGCTACGAGACATAGACTACAAGAATTTATTGCAATAGAGGTAGAAGACATTTTCTTTGGAGCTTGTTTCTGTGTAGGATTATCCTCTAGGTCTTTTTCTCTTCTTGTATTCAACTATTCCATTGAACACCTGTTACTTCCTTGAAGGTCTCCATATGCCTCATTAGGAACATACCAAAGTCTATTGCGTTTTCTTTAGTCATCCGGTTCATGATGGTGATCACTAGTTTTATTGTAGACCATATGTGTTTAGAAGGAACATAATTCTTTTGTGTGTATTTGTACAGGTATGTTATGTTGACCGTAGCAAATCAAAAACATGTTAAAGGATGCAATAATTTTACATCTCCTTTGTCAAAACAATAAATTACATTTCCTAAACTCATATTTGTATCTATCCACATTTGTTGAAGCATAAGCAATGTTATCAATAATGTAGAGTTTGCCTCCGTTGGATCAAAGGGGAACATGTAAAAGTGCATATCTTTGTGGATTGGAAACTTAATTTGTTGGGGTATTAATTCATCAAATAAAATATATTATTAAATAACTCAAACATTGTAGTAATCTTATGTTGCCCATCTCAATTTCGTGCACATATATTTTAATAATATAGGTGTTCCAAAAAGACTTTACATACTAGATCTGCAATTTAAGAATGGTTTCCTTTATAATTAAAATATGGTTGTCAATATCTTTTTAGCGTATATATTCTTATGTTTGGTGGTGCAAATCTCTTCACAGAATCATGTACAAAATATCATAACTTTTGTTTGTATGTCATTTTGAAAGTCGTTTGTTTTATGATACTGTTAATGCTATAAATCAAATACATGATTGTTAATTATATGTCTTGAAAATGGGGATGAATATATGCTCAAAAAGATATTGGCAAACATATTTTAATTAGAAAACAAACGACTTTCAAAATGAATTACAAACAAAAGTTATGATATTTTGGACATGATTCGGTGAAGATATTTGCGCCACCAAACATAAGAATATATACGCTAAAAAAGATATTCACAATCATATTTTAATTAGAAAAGAAACCACTTTTAAAATAATCTACAAGCAAAAGTTATGATATTTTGGTGATGATAAAATATTAATGTATAATTATAAATTCATAATTGGTATTTTATTCTAGTAATATAATTAAATTTGAATGAATGCTTAGTAAATAAATTTATTCTTCGTATTAGAAAGGTCTTCATGTAGTTAAATATCTACTCCCACCGTAGACAAAAAAGGTGTAGCTTACGAGTAGATTTAGAAAATGTGTTATATATATATAATTTAATGTTAATGCTTAAAAAATACTAGGTATAAAAAAGTCAATTATGTCATACTCCAATTATGTCAATGATAATATATGAGTATTGCCACCCGGAAAATTACTATTGCCACGGAGAAAATTAGGAAAGCTTACGAAGTTGATAGTTGCGATACCTAAGATTTTGAAACATTTGATTGGGAAAAAGTGAGTTAACCCAAAGGGTGAGGATAATAAAGTGGACATGAATAAAGAAAAAGATGCAAATAATGAAGGAAAAATAGAAAAGAATGAAGTTTTAAGAATGAAAGATTGGAAGAGAAAGAAAGTAAAGGGCAAGAGGTTGATAAAAACTTTGAAGGAAGAAATGGTGTAATGACCAATGATAGTGGAGAGCCAATAAGAGTTGGTAACAAGGTATGCTTGAAGAGATATGCCGGAGAACAAGGATAAAAAAGTGGAGTAAATCTCCATCTAATAAAAGTTGTCGTAAGAAGGATACATTTGGCGTTAATAAAGAAAACAACAATACTAAAGACATGGATGAATCAACTCCGAAGAAATACAAGAATCGGAAGCTTTAGATTCATATACCATAGAATATACTAATAAAATAAGAACTAGGAGTGCATCGGAGAAGGAGAAAAGAAAAAAATGATGCCGACACTTTTGACATTTTGATAAAGAATTTGTCTTTCATAAGATCAAAAGACCAAATGAAAATATGTCAAAGAATAAATAGTTTGTGAAGTGACAACAAGTTGGATGTCAATGTAAAAAACTATTAACTGTAAAGAAAGAACAAATGATGAACTAGAAAGTATAGAATTAATTTCAGGGTTGAAAGATAGGGATGAGGAATTCGGTTAAAATAATCAACAGGTGGCTTTGTTACCAAAAGAAAGAGAAAAGAGATTAATAAAGCCAAGTGCATTTGTGTAATCACCTTACACAAACAAAACAATATGCATTAAGGAGAACAAGATATGCCAATGGAGATATAAAGTAACATACACAACTATATGAACAATTTTTTCTTACAAACAGACAACATTAATCTCCAGTGAACACGAATTTGCATTGTTTATAAGGAACTTGTTTTGGAAAACGGGTGTGACATGATTCTAATAACACCATTGGGTGAGAGGTTGATACCAGGAAGTCATGTACCTGCATATGAAATAGATGCATGGGCAGGAGTGTTGAACAATGAAGCAAAGTCCAAAGTTCAAGGCTCAAAGAAAAGAATATTCTACACAAGATATCCGGCCCATAGTAAAAATTGTTGAATATAAAAACAAAATAGAATGCATAACATCTTAAATGTAATATGATTATTTTTGTGTAACCCATAACTTAGAAAAAGGAGGAGGATATAAAGGGCACAAAGGAGGAGCAAAAGTAAAATAATGGATATGGGAGGTTGTTGATCACACTACAAGAAATGAGGGCATTAGCGGCGATAAAGGCCAATAGCGGCAACATGTAGTTGGGCGGACTACATGTCGCCGCTATTGGCCTTTGTCGCTGCAAATGGTGTTGCCGCTAATGCGATTAAAAAAACCGAGAGTAATTCCCTCCCAAACATTTCACGTGTCACCGCTATTGTGGGTGTCACCGCTATTGGCGAAACCACTATTGATTGTGAAATTAAAACCCGCCTTTTGCAAACCATTAAACTCACTTTACCCAAACATCACTCTTCTCGATTGGAACCTCCCCTTCGCCGCTGCCTTATCGACGCCCCGCCGCCGCTGCTCGCCTGCGCCGTCGCCCCCTCCAACTTGCAATTCAAAAAATACCAACAAGGTACCTCGATCTTCCGTTATTTTTGGTGTGTTTGTTTGAGTGTGTGTGTATTTTCTATGCGTGTGTATGTTTTCGGTATGTGTTTTGTTTCTTTGTGTGTTCGTGTGTGTGTATATGTGGTCTGCTATGTGTGTTAATTGTTGTTAATTAGTGTCAATTGTTGTTAATTAGTGTTAATTGTTGTTAATTGGTGTTAATTAGTTGTGTTGTTAATTATTGTTGTTATAGTGTATTTTGTGTTTTTTAGTTATTAATTTGATTATTTATAAATTGTGATGTTTATAACAATTAATATAGTGTTTAAAATTGATGTTTAGTTATTAAATTAGTAATAAATCAAAAATTTATATTATTTGGAAATTTTTAAATGGTAACATTTAAGAGTATATATAAATACGTACATAATCAAACACATTCTATTATATATATATATATATATATCCGTATGTGTGTATACACAAAAACACACACATTGGGTATACACACACTAAACACATTCATATATATATAAACGAATGTATTTATTGTGTGTATACCCAATTTGTGTGTGTATATATATACATATATATATATATATTAATAGAATGTGTTTGAGTGTTTATTTGTGTGTCTATACACATACAATTATATAAACACACTTAAACGAGTTCATATATATAGTATATTTAAGTGTGTATATAGACACGTACATAATCAAACACATAAACACATACACATTCGGTATACATACACTAAACACATTCGTTTATATATATATATATGTGTGTGTGTTTAGTGTGTATATAGTTATATACAAATGTGTGTGTGTGTTTGTGTGTCTATATATATATATTAATAAAATGTGTTTGAGTGTGTGTTTGTGTCTATACACATACATTTATATAAATACACGTAAACGTGTTCATATATATAGTATATATATATATACTATATACATGAATCGTGAGCTTAGAATACCAGCCCGAAATTGATTTAGATATTAGTTTCGGGTTGTCCCCATTTTGGGACTACTTTTTGAATACCGTATCTCTTTTAGTATGTGATTGCGTATTACATGATTGTTTGTTTAAGAAAGATTCGGCTGTCATTTTATCTTTGCTTCTCGGGTATATATATTTCTATATACTTAGGGAGCTAAGGGGAGATGCTATCGAATTTTTCTTAAACAAACTGTGTAATATGTATTGGTATATGAGGTAAGGTATTCTAAAAGTGGGTTTAGAAGCCTACTCTTGAAAATGCACTACCCTTTTGGTAAACCCTAAACCCTAAAATATGTTACAGTTGCATCATGCCTATTAATAAAACATGAACTACTATTGAATGTCGTAATGATGACAAATTCCAATAAGGACTTGCTGATTTCGTCGAGAGATCCGGGGCACACGTTGATAGGAGAGATCCAGTCGGTACTTCCCTTGATCGGTCAAAAGCTCCCCCTGACCCGGTAGGAGTTTGACATTAGGATCCATCAAAGACTCGACAAGTTTGCAGTCAATTACGTGTGCTTCCTCTAATATATCTAGAGCATAGTTCCTTTGAGATATTGAAATTCCATCATTAGATTTTGCATCTTCGATGCCTAGGAAGTATATGAGGTTGCCCATGTCTTTTGTCTGAAAATGCTTGACGAAGTGGTTTTTCAACTACTTTATGCCTTCGTGATCATTTCCTGTGATAACTATGTCATCAACATACACTATCAAATTAATGCACCTTATCCCTGAAATATGATAAAAGACCAAATGATTTTCCTTACTTTGTCGCATTCCAAATTCTTACCACCAAACCTTCCGAACCATGCTCTAAGAGATTGTTTTAAGCCATAAAGTGAGTTTTGGGGTGTGCAGACTAAACGAGACTCTTCGTAAGCAACAAACCCACATGGTTGCTCCATATATACTTCTTCTTGAAGGTCACCTTGTACAAAGGCATTTTTAATGTCTAGTTGGTGCAATGGCCAATCTTGCATTTCAACCATGGATAACATAATGCGAATACTTGTCATCTTGGCTACCAAAGAAAAGGTATCACTATAGTCCAAGCCAAATATTTGAGTATAGCCCTTAGCAACTAAACGAGCTTTCACACGATAAGTTTTCCATCAGGCCTAACTTTAGGAGTGAGTATCCATCGACATCCGACTTTAGATTTCCCTAGAGGTAACGGAATCAAGTCCCATGTCTCATTCTCAGTTAACACTAACATCTCATATTGCATTGCCTTATGCTACCCTGGATGGGAAAGAGCCTCGTGGACAGTCTTAGGAATATAGAGCCTCGTGGACAGTCTTAGGAATACTCACAGAGGCAAGACTTCTAGCACAAGCTGAAAAGGTAATAGACACAAAATCATTAGCCACATAATTATAAATGGGATAGGGTTGGCAGTGGAGCGTGTACCTTTTCGCTTGGAAATAGGAAGCTCATCATCAGATGGACCTGGATCGGGAGGATCGATCGGCATAGAGAATGAGTCATGGGCCCTGCAGTAGATGGATCTGTGTCAATAGGATTAGTGAGAGGAATGGTTAGTGGTTGGTGAGGACGACGATGATATATTTTCAAGAGAGGAGGATCAATGACAGGTATAGGTGAGGACGGTGATATGTTATTGGTCGAAGGTATATGAAAACAGGAACAAGGAGGACATGTTGAACATTGGATCTATCGTGAGTATCAGTAGAGAAATATAGCTGAATTATCAAAGAAAGTGACATCAACAACCGTAAAATATTTGTTCAGGGTTGGAGAGTAACATTTGTAACCTTTCTGTAGTCGATAGTAGCCAAGAAAGACACACTTGACAGCTTTAGGAGAAAGCTTATCTCTTCCCGGGTCTAGCCGGTGAACAAAGCACACAGAATCAACCGGATGTAAGGGAAGGTGATATGGTTTTTGATTGTAACACCCAAAGTTTAAAAATTTTCTAAATTAGTAACTTTATCAAGTGATGTATTTTGGTATTGCCTAATTGAGATTAGGAGGTGTTAAGAAACTTGAGAGGTTAAAGTTGTTATTTTGAAACTAGAAAAGTAGAGGGACCATTTATGCCAATTCTCAAAGTCATTTATATATATGGCTAGTTTTAACAATTTGAGAGTTAAACCTCTCATTTACTACATCCAAGTTCACGTACACTTAGATCAGCCATATTTTCTCTCAAGTTTTAGATCAAGAACAGTAAGAACAAGTGGTTACATCGGATCATAGCATTCATACATAGGAGGTAAGATTTCTTAATCATGTTCTTGAAGTTTTAGTGGGTTTTGAGTTGATTCATGGTGAATCAAAGATTTAGTGATGTTATGATTGTTGTTTTTAGTTTAAATGTTGTTTGGGGTGTAGGAAAACACCCGAGCAACGTTTTTATGAATTTAGATCGAGTATTTTTTGATGTGGTTAGAGTAAACAGCAGATAGTCGGCGAACTGGAGCTATAAGTAGAAAGGCATGGGCGTGCCTTTGAGGGGTACGGTCATGCCTAGTGGCTAATTTGTCGAGCCTTAGGCTCTAATACCATGTGGAGAATTTATCGAAGTTTGTGTGTGTATATGTGGGTGCCATGGCTATGGAGAAAACAAGTATGTTATATGATGTATAAGAACACACAAAGAATATATATATATATATATATATATATATATATATATATATATAACTTCTCTATATGTAGTGAATATTCACATATATATATATATATATATATATTTTACACAAGGAAATGGTCATGTATATATAATGGAGGGAAAGGGACAATTGATGGTGGTTTGCGGGCAAAAACTGCCGCCGGCAGTTAGAGGGTGGTGGAGCCGTCTCTTATCCCCGCTAAATATATATTGTAACACCCAAAGTTTGAAATTTCGTAATTTAATAAATAATCAAGTATTAAAGTTTTGGTGATTTCCTAATTAAGATTAGGAGGTGTTTAGAAACTTGATGGGTTAAAGTTGTTAAAATAGAACTAGAAAAGTTCAAGGACCATTTGTGTAAATTCTCAAAGTTGTATATAAATAGCTAGATTTGACTCTAGTTAGTCAAAGTCTTCGTTTGTTACAAACAAACTCACGTAGACAAGTTCCAGCCAAGTTTCTTTTCTGGATTTAGATGAAGAACAGCTAGAATCAAGTGGTAACAACTTATTATAGCATTAACAAGCTTGAGGTAAGATTTGTTAACCTTTGTATTGAAGTTTTAGTGGGTTTTGAGGTGATTCATGGTGAATGAAGGATTTGAGTATGTTATTGTTGTTTTTATTGAGTTAGAAGTTGTTTGGGGTGTAGGAAAACACCCCAATAGCGTTAGAATGAATTAATATTTTGTGTTTATGTGTTTTGGCCGGAGTTAGAGCAAGACAGTCTGTGAACTGTTGCTGAAATCAGAAAGGCACAGGCGTGCTTGTGAGGGTACGGGCGTGCCTAAGAAACAGTGACCACCTTTGTTCAGGAGGTCCGGGCGTACTGGGGCACGGGCATACCTATGTATGTTACGGGCGTGTTTAGCCCAGTATGCCCATGTTTGGTTGGGCCATGCCTTGGGCCTAGACTATAGGGCACAGGCGTACCTCGAGGAAGCACTCGCCCGTGTGCAGTTTATTAATTTCTAAATTTGCTATGTGTTTGACACCATAATTGTACCTTACGTGTAGGAAATTATTGTTGGAGTAAATACTCACAAATATTTGTGGCATAGCATCGTGTTTCTAACTTGATTGCCGAGGTGAGTTTCGTAAACTCTAATTCATATCTATGATATGTGTGTTGCATTGCAATGTTTATTAGTGATCTGAGGATCATGGAGAGAGTAGCACACTGCTCTGTGTAGTAGTAGCTACCACAGCATTTTAGACTTCTTGGCGGATGCTAAGATGGTACAGTATCCATAAGAACTGTTACAGCATTCGTATATGTGTATGCATATGCTTATGTGATTTACAGCTTAGCGTTCTCACTAAGCACTTGTAGCTTAGCGGATACTGATTGTTGTCTTTTTGTAGGTTGTGTTAGCACAAAGACAAGGCCCTGGTTTGACTGTTGGTTGTTTAAAACGTAATTTCTAACAATAACGCTGCTATTTGTACAACGGTATTACTTTTGATATAAATGTGCCCATATCTCTTTTACACAAAACCGAGGGTTTAAATGAAATGTTTTATTTTGCTTCCGCTGACAGTAAGCTTATTGGAAATTGTTTTTTATCATAATTATGGTTGTAATACTTTTTGTATGAGCCAAATGTGACAGCCGGCAACAAATTTCCCATGTTAGCCATTAGAAATTCTAACTTTAAGCCTGACATGACTAAAAATATTAGTTATAATTTAAATACATCAATAATAATATTAAATTTCATAGAAATTCCGCCTATATGATTAGAACCTTCCCAAGCTCGTAAAATCGATTTATTAAAAGCCAAGAATTACAAATCATATACAATAATAATAATAATAATGATTATAATAATTAAATACATCATAATAAATATAAATAAGTTAAAATATAAAACATATATATATAAACTCACAAAAGTAATTAAAACCTTGCTAATTAAAAGATTTAACCAAAATCACCATTTATACAAATTTTATTTTAACTAATTATACATAATATTTAATAAAAATAAATAAATAAACCCCCCCCTTGGTCGGCCACACACCACCCCCCCTCTTTTCTCTTGCCTCCTTCTTTTCCCAAGACATGGTACTTGAACTCCCCCACGCTCTATAAAACCCCCTACTACTCTTCATAATTTCCTTTACCACCACACTCCATCTCTTCTCTTTTCTCTCTTATTCTTTCACCAAGAAATCTCCCAAGTTCATCATCAAAGCCTTGTTCATCTTTTGAAGATCTTAGAAAAATCAAAGGACAAGAGTTGGTAAGTTAATCATATAACAAATCCATCTCTACTCCTCTACCTTTCTTCTTTTCTTTCTTTATATTTATTTTCTTTGATGTTCATCTTATTTCCTTTAAATATCTATAATCATGTAAATAATAACATCCTATCAATGTTGTAAGGAGCACATGAAATGTGCATCATCCTACCATTGTTGTATGGAACACAATCAACTAAAAATCAAGAAAATAAGACTTTGATCATGCATGTGTATCATCCTACCAAATGTTGTAAAGAACAAATAAAATGTGTATCATCCTACCATTGTTGTAAGAAACACATGGATTATCAAAGCTTATACTCATACAAGATGATTAATCATGAATATAAATATGTTATATTAAAGTTATGACCAGCAAAGAGAAATAACAATCTGACATATTATGAGCTAGAACTCCCCCATTGTTTTTGTTATATCTGGAGTTCTAGGTATCCAAATCATTTGATTATTTTTTTAATATTAGTTTAAAGTGTTACCTTTCATTTGAACCTGTATTCACTAATTTTCATGAAGGTTTGATCCTTCAAACATATTTAATAAGACACATATGTTGAATCTGGAAATCTGGCAGATTTAAAAAGGTACACTTTAAACGGGTATAACTTACTCATTCTTGGGTCAAAACACGTCTAGTTTTTTAAAAAGTTTCATCCTTGAGTCGTGGTTAATTTCCAGTTTGAATCATGTAAAAACGAGGTCATATGAGCCCTAAACAGATTTTTTAGTAACTATGTGTCATCCAGACACTGATCAGTGGACATCTTATATACTTTTAATTATTAAAAATATTAAATATGGATTATAAATTCCTATATTTTTACTGGACATTCTAGAAACATGTATTAAGGTTATATTAAAATATTAAGCCTTAATATGACTTCTAGAATACAGTTTTTAATTTTATAAATTTAACTTAAGGAAATATAAATTCCAGTGAACACCTATGACATAAAGAAAATAGTGAAAACCTTTAAAAATTAAATAAATGAATTAATAACAAATATTTGGTAATAATACAAAGTAATAAATAAAATATTAAATCTAATAGAGTTACATAGTTCTTATATTAGGAATGGAGCTTCCGTAGAAACGAGAAACCCTTTACAAGTTAACACATTACCATACCGAGTGAGTATCATAGCCCCTTTTTACCATATATCATATTACTTTTGGGGTGAAAGCATGTGTATACATTTCATGAAAAGTTTATTGCCTAACTTCTTATATAATTCAAATATGATTTTGTGCACTATGGTATTATTCTTTGATGTGCTTGGGTTATCGTTTGTAAGGCCCCTTTTGGACATTATCCTTTAACTCCGCTAGTGAGGTGATGATATTTGTAAGTAACGCTATTTGGAGATTCTGATGTCTCCCATTTATGGTTGACGAACTATAGATGTACTTTATCACTACTAACGTCATTTAATATGGGCGTTAGGTTTGTTCTTGGGCAATTGGTTGTCGGTTAGGTTGGATAATGGCTCAAGCTATAATCATCATAGTATATTACTACCATATGCAGTGTATTGGGCAATATAATGCATCCTCTATCATTCGTGCATACTTTCATTTTATTCAAAAATCTCCATCATTCATTATTAAACTTTTCCTCATGAAAAATTTATATTGTGCATATTAAAAACCTATGAACTCACCAACTCTAGTAGTTGCTCGTTTTCTTTTACCCATGCTTTCAGGTGACCGTCGTTAGGTAACGATGTGTGGCATCATCATCTTCATCTTCACATTTTAAAAACAATTTCTATTTATTTGGTTGTGTAACTTTTTACTTATGGCTTATCCGAATCATTTACTTTGTTAATTTAATATATTGGTTATTGTCTATTTACCTTGTGCGATGATCCCTTGTGCTGTGACACCTCGTGTTTCCGCTTTAGCGGGTTGTGACAGATTTGGTATCAGAGCCGAAGGTTATAGAGAATACCGGTTTTCCTTAACGGAAAGCTGAAACTATAACCAAAGGTTCATGAAAATGATTTTCAAAATAATCTTGTTTAAAATGCATCAAGTGTATTGATAATATAATTAAGTTGAGTACCACATTGTTATACCTCAATTAGACAAAGCTTGATCACCTATGTCTAATTTAGCTATGTACAATATGGGACTTAGGTTAATTATAATAAAAAATATACTTAGAAACAAATTTTATTTATTTTCTTTCTAGAATATGATCATTGTGTGTGTGCTTGAGCATAACATTCACATATAGACAATTTAAGTCATGAATTTAGAAAGTAAGTCTATTCAAACTTTGCAGATCATGTCCAGCGAAAGTGAACCTTCCGAGACCAGCCCGAGATCTGCTTCCGATAGTAACCAGTCCCCTCAATACCAGCTGCCGGAAGGGTTTTTAGAACCCCTCAATAGGCCTGTAAGAATCTTTGACATTCCCTCCTCCCAGCCTAGACAAACCTAAAACCCCGGAACGACCGGACCTCGCATTAGGCAAACCGCCGGAAAGTGGGTGGCCATTCCAGCACGAGCAACCGTCGCACCTCCCCAACCTACCGTAGGAGAACCTTCCCGGCAAGGGAACGAGCCGGTGAGAGCCCCCATCCTTGAGTCCCAGGTACGTTGGGCCATTCGAGATAATCGAAAGGATTGGACCAGTAGCTTACAAGCTTAACTGTCATTGTGTCTGAACGCCATCCATGACACATTCCATGTGTCTAATTTAAAGAATTGCCAAACTGAGGAAACCTTAGTCTTACCCTTAAAAGATGTGCAAGTTGATAACCGTTTGCACTTCATAGAAGAACCAATCGAAATCATCGACCGGGAGGTCAAAAGAATGAGGAGAAGCAAGATCCCCATTTTAAAGATTCGTTGGAACTCAAGGCACGGGCTTGAATATACTTGGGAGCGAGAGGATTATATGAAACTCAAATATCCGCACCTCTTTGCCAAAAATCAAGTCCAAGACGTCAACGATTAATTTCGGGACAAAATTCTTTTAATCAGGGGAGATTGTGACAGTCGGCACCAAATTTCCCAGGTTAGCCATTAGAAATTCTAACTTTAAGCCTGATATGACTAAAAATATTAGTTATAATTTAAATACATCAATAATAATATTAAATTTCATAGAAATTCCGCCTATATGATTAGAACCTTCACTAGCTCGTAAAATCGATTTATTAAAAGCTAAGAATTACAAATCATATACAATAATAATAATAATAATGATTATAATAATTAAATACATCATAATAAATATAAATAAGTTAAAATATAAAACATATATATAAACTCACAAAAGTAATTAAAACCTTGCTAATTAAAAGATTTAACCAAAATCACCATTTATACAAATTTTATTTTAACTAATTATTCATAATATTTAACAAAAAAAAAAACCCCCACCCTCGGCCGGCCACACACCACCCCCCTTTTTTCTCTTGCCTCCTTCTCTTCCCAGGACATGGCACTTGAACTCCCTCATGCTCTATAAAACTCCCTACTACTCTTCATCATTTCCTTTACCACCACACTCCATCTCTTCTCTTTTCTCTCTTATACGAGACAAAGGTGATGGGTAGAACTACTCAACGATTGTGATTGCGAAATCAAATATCACCCGGGCAAGGCCAATGTGGTAGCCGACGCGTTGAGTAGGAAGGAAAGAGTAAAACCAACACGAGTACGAGCATTAGGAGTTGTTGTGCAAACAAGTCTGAAAGGAAGGATCCTTGAAGCTCAGGAGCAAGCATTAAAAGCAGAAAATCTAAAGGAGGAAACTCTCCGTCATTTGGAGCAGAGATTCGAGATTGGAACTGATGGAGTACGTTACTTCAAAAAGAAGGTTTGGATACCTAAGGCAAATAACATACGGTTAACGATATTGGATGAGGCACATAAGTCTAAGTATTCTATTCATCCCGGAGCCGATAAAATGTACAAGGATTTGAAGGAATACTATTGGTGGCCCCGAATGAAGAAGGATGTCGCCCTATATGTGGGGAAATGTTTAACTTGTGCAACAATTAAGGCAGAACACCAGAAACCCTCTGGATTACTGCAGCAACCAGAAATCCCGGAATGCAAATGGGAACAGATAACTATGGATTTTGTGACTAAGTTACCCCGATCCGCTAAAGGGTACGATTCCATCTGGGTAATAGTAGACCGGCTTACGAAGTCAGCACATTTCCTTCCCATTCGTGAAGATTACAAGATGGAAAAACTGGCACGAATCTACATCAATGAGATCGTCATTCGACATGGAGTGCCCATCTCTATCATCTCGGATAGGGATAGTCGCTTCACTTCACGATTTTGGCAATCACTTCAGAGAGCACTGGGAACGCGAGTCAATTTAAGCACCTCTTACCACCCTCCAACAGACGGGCAATCAGAAAGAACTATTCAAACACTAGAGGATATGTTACGCGCTTGTGTGTTAGATTTTGGCGTAAGATGGGACTCGCATTTGCCACTGGTTGAATTTTCATACAATAATAGTTATCACACCAGTATCCAGTGTGCACCTTATGAAGCCCTGTACGGACGCAAGTGTAGATCCCCACTTAGCTGGTTGGAAATCGGAGACCGACAATTGTGAAGACAAGGAAAGCACCGATAATATAAAGATTATCAAGGAAAGGCTCAAAACCGCTAGGGATCGACAAAAGAGCTACGCCGACAATCGCTGGAAACCCATAGAGTTTCAAGTTGGCGATAGAGTTCTACTAAAGATATCACCTTGGAAGGGAATAGTACGTTTTGGGAAAAAGAACAAATTAAGTCCAAGGTACGTTGGGCCATTCGAGATAATCGAAAGGATTGGACCAGTAGCTTACAATCTTAAACTGTCACAATAACTGAGCGCCATCCATGACACGTTCCATGTGTCGAATTTAAAGAAATGCCAAACTGAGGAAACCTTAGTCTTACCCTTAAAAGATGTGCAAGTTGATAACCGTTTGCACTTCATAGAAGAACCAATCGAAATCCTCGACCGGGAGGTCAAAAGACTGAGGAGAAGCAAGATCCCCATTTTAAAGATTCGTTGGAACTCAAGGCACAGGCCTAAATACACTTGGGATCGAGAGGATTATATGAAACTCTAATATCCACACCTCTTTGCCAAAAATCAAGTCCAAGACGTCAACGATTAATTTCGGGACAAAATTCTTTTAATCAGGGGAGATTGTGACAGTCGGCACCAAATTTCCCAGGTTAGCCATTAGAAATTCTAACTTTAAGCCTGATATGACTAAAAATATTAGTTATAATTTAAATACATCAATAATAGTATTAAATTTCTTAGAAATTCCGCCTATATGATTAGAACCTTCACTAGCTCGTAAAATCGATTTATTAAAAGCTAAGAATTACAAATCATATACAATAATAATAATAATAATGATTATAATAATTAAATACATCATAATAAATATAAATAAGTTAAAATATAAAACATATATATAAACTCACAAAAGTAATTAAAACCTTGCTAATTAAAAGATTTAACCAAAATCACCATTTATACAAATTTTATTTTAACTAATTATTCATAATATTTAACAAAAAAAAAAACCCCCACCCTCGGCCGGCCACACACCACCCCCCTTTTTTCTCTTGCCTCCTTCTCTTCCCAGGACATGGCACTTGAACTCCCTCATGCTCTATAAAACTCCCTACTACTCTTCATCATTTCCTTTACCACCACACTCCATCTCTTCTCTTTTCTCTCTTATACGAGACAAAGGTGATGGGTAGAACTACTCAACGATTGTGATTGCGAAATCAAATATCACCCGGGCAAGGCCAATGTGGTAGCCGACGCGTTGAGTAGGAAGGAAAGAGTAAAACCAACACGAGTACGAGCATTAGGAGTTGTTGTGCAAACAAGTCTGAAAGGAAGGATCCTTGAAGCTCAGGAGCAAGCATTAAAAGCAGAAAATCTAAAGGAGGAAACTCTCCGTCATTTGGAGCAGAGATTCGAGATTGGAACTGATGGAGTACGTTACTTCAAAAAGAAGGTTTGGATACCTAAGGCAAATAACATACGGTTAACGATATTGGATGAGGCACATAAGTCTAAGTATTCTATTCATCCCGGAGCCGATAAAATGTACAAGGATTTGAAGGAATACTATTGGTGGCCCCGAATGAAGAAGGATGTCGCCCTATATGTGGGGAAATGTTTAACTTGTGCAACAATTAAGGCAGAACACCAGAAACCCTCTGGATTACTGCAGCAACCAGAAATCCCGGAATGGAAATGGGAACAGATAACTATGGATTTTGTGACTAAGTTACCCCGATCCGCTAAAGGGTACGATTCCATCTGGGTAATAGTAGACCGGCTTACGAAGTCAGCACATTTCCTTCCCATTCGTGAAGATTACAAGATGGAAAAACTGGCACGAATCTACATCAATGAGATCGTCATTCGACATGGAGTGCCCATCTCTATCATCTCGGATAGGGATAGTCGCTTCACTTCACGATTTTGGCAATCACTTCAGAGAGCACTGGGAACGCGAGTCAATTTAAGCACCTCTTACCACCCTCCAACAGACGGGCAATCAGAAAGAACTATTCAAACACTAGAGGATATGTTACGCGCTTGTGTGTTAGATTTTGGCGTAAGATGGGACTCGCATTTGCCACTGGTTGAATTTTCATACAATAATAGTTATCACACCAGTATCCAGTGTGCACCTTATGAAGCCCTGTACGGACGCAAGTGTAGATCCCCACTTAGCTGGTTGGAAATCGGAGACCGACAATTGTGAAGACAAGGAAAGCACCGATAATATAAAGATTATCAAGGAAAGGCTCAAAACCGCTAGGGATCGACAAAAGAGCTACGCCGACAATCGCTGGAAACCCATAGAGTTTCAAGTTGGCGATAGAGTTCTACTAAAGATATCACCTTGGAAGGGAATAGTACGTTTTGGGAAAAAGAACAAATTAAGTCCAAGGTACGTTGGGCCATTCGAGATAATCGAAAGGATTGGACCAGTAGCTTACAATCTTAAACTGTCACAATAACTGAGCGCCATCCATGACACGTTCCATGTGTCGAATTTAAAGAAATGCCAAACTGAGGAAACCTTAGTCTTACCCTTAAAAGATGTGCAAGTTGATAACCGTTTGCACTTCATAGAAGAACCAATCGAAATCCTCGACCGGGAGGTCAAAAGACTGAGGAGAAGCAAGATCCCCATTTTAAAGATTCGTTGGAACTCAAGGCACAGGCCTAAATACACTTGGGATCGAGAGGATTATATGAAACTCTAATATCCACACCTCTTTGCCAAGAATCAAGTCCAAGACGTCAACGATTAATTTCGGGACAAAATTCTTTTAATCAGGGGAGATTGTGACAGTCGGCACCAAATTTCCCAGGTTAGCCATTAGATATTCTAACTTTAAGCCTGATATGACTAAAAATATTAGTTATAATTTAAATACATCAATAATAGTATTAAATTTCGTAGAAATTCCGCCTATATGATTAGAATCTTCACTAGTTCGTAAAATCGATTTATTAAAAGCTAAGAATTACAAATCATATACAATAATAATAATTATTATTATTATTATAATAATTAAATACATCATAATAAATATAAATAAGTTAAAATATAAAACATATATATAAACTCACAAAAGTAATTAAAACCTTGCTAATTAAAAGATTTAACCAAAATCACCATTTATACAAATTTTATTTTAACTAATTATTCATAATATTTAACAAAAAAAAAAAACCCCACCCTCGGCCGGCCACACACCACCCCCCCTCTTTTCTCTTGCCTCCTTCTCTTCCCAGGACATGGCACTTGAACTCCCTCATGCTCTATAAAACTCCCTACTACTCTTCATCATTTCCTTTACCACCACACTCCATCTCTTCTCTTTTCTCTCTTATACGAGACAAAGGTGATGGGTAGAACTACTCAACGATTGTGATTGCGAAATCAAATATCACCTAGGCAAGGCCAATGTGGTAGCCGACGCGTTAAGTAGGAAGGAAAGAGTAAAACCAACACGAGTACGATCATTAGGAGTTGTTGTGCAAACAAGTCTGAAAGGAAGGATCCTTGAAGCTCAGGAGCAAGCATTAAAAGCAGAAAATCTAAAGGAGGAAACTCTCCGTCATTTGGAGCAGAGATTCGAGATTGGAACTGATGGAGTACGTTACTTCAAAAAGAAGGTTTGGATACCTAAGGCAAATAACATACGGTTAACGATATTGGATGAGGCACATAAGTCTAAGTATTCTATTCATCCCGGAGCCGATAAAATGTACAAGGATTTGAAGGAATACTATTGGTGGCCCCGAATGAAGAAGGATGTCGCCCTATACGTGGGGAAATGTTTAACTTGTGCAAGAATTAAGGCAGAACACCAGAAACCCTCTGGATTACTGCAGCAACCAGAAATCCTGGAATGGAAATGGGAACAGATAACTATGGATTTTGTGACTAAGTTACCCCGATCCGCTAAAGGGTACGATTCCATCTGGGTAATAGTAGACCGGCTTACGAAGTCAGCACATTTCCTTCCCATTCGTGAAGATTACAAGATGGAAAAACTGGCACGAATCTACATCAATGAGATCGTCATGCGACATGGAGTGCCCATCTCTATCATCTCGGATAGGGATAGTCGCTTCACTTCACGATTTTGGCAATCACTTCAGAGAGCACCGGGAACGCGAGTCAATTTAAGCACCTCTTACCACCCTCCAACAGACGGGCAATCAGAAAGAACTATTCAAACACTAGAGGATATGTTACGCGCTTGTGTGTTAGATTTTGGTGTAAGATGGGACTCGCATTTGCCACTAGTTGAATTTTTATACAATAATAGTTATCACACCAGTATCCAGTGTGCACCTTATGAAGCCCTGTACGGACGCAAGTGTAGATCCCCACTCAGCTGGTTGGAAATCGGAGACCGACAATTGTGAAGACAAGGAAAGCACCGATAATATAAAGATTATCAAGGAAAGGCTCAAAACCGCTAGGGATCGACAAAAGAGCTACGCCAACAATCGCTGGAAACCCATAGAGTTTCAAGTTGGCGATAGAGTTCTACTAAAGATATCACCTTGGAAGGGAATAGTACGTTTTGGGAAAAAGAACAAATTAAGTCCCAGGTACGTTGGGCCATTCGAGATAATCGAAAGGATTGGACCAGTAGCTTACAAGCTTAAACTGTCACAATAACTGAGCGCCATCCATGACACGTTCCATGTGTCGAATTTAAAGAAATGCCAAACTGAGGAAACCTTAGTCTTACCCTTAAAAGATTTGCAAGTTGATAACCGTTTGCACTTCATAGAAGAACCAATCGAAATCCTCGACCGGGAGGTCAAAAGACTGAGGCGAAGCAAGATCCCCATTTTAAAGATTCGTTGGAACTCAAGGCACAGGCCTAAATACACTTGGGATCGAGAGGATTATATGAAACTCTAATATCCACACCTCTTTGCCAAAAATCAAGTCCAAGACGTCAATGATTAATTTCGGGACGAAATTCTTTTAATTAGGACATGGCACTTGAACTCCCCCATGCTCTATAAAACCCCTACTACTCTTCATCATTTTCTTTACCACAACACTCCATCTCTTCTCTTTTCTCTCTTATTCTTTCACCAAGAAATCTCCCAAGTTCACCATCAAAGCCTTGTTCATCTTTTGAAGATCTTAAAAAGATCAAAGAACAAGAGTTGGTAAGTTAATCATATAACAAATCCATCTCTACTCTTCTACCTTTCTTCTTTTCTTTCTTTTTATTTATTTTCTTTGATGTTCATCTTATTTTCTTTAAATATCTATAATCATGTAAATATTAACATCCTACCAATGTTGTAAGGAACACATGAAATGTGCATCATCCTACCATTGTTGTATGGAACACAATCAACTAAAAATCAAGAAAATAAGACTTTGATCATGCATGTGTATCATCCTACCAAATGTTGTAAGGAACACATAAAATGTGTATCATCCTACTATTGTTGTAAGAAACACATGGATTATCAAAAACTAATCAAACATATAAAATGTGTATCATCCTACATAAAACGAGGTCATATGAGCCCTAAACAGACTTTTTAGTAACTATGTGTCATCCAGACACGGATCAGTTGACATTTTATATACTTTTAATTATTAAAAATATTAAATATGGATTATAAATTCCTATATTTTTACTGGACATTTTAGAAACATGTATTAAGGTTATATTAAAATATTAAGCCTTAATATGACTTCTAGAATACAATTTTTTATTTTTAAAGTTTAACTTAAGAAAATATAAATTCCAGTGAACACCTATGACATAAAGAAAATAGTGAAAACCATTAAAAATTAAATGAATGAATTAATAAAAAATAATTGGTAATAATACAAAGTAATAAATAAAATAGTAAATCTAATAGAGTTACATACTTCTTATATTAGGAAAGGAGCTTCGGTAGAAACGAGAAACCCTTTACAAGTTAACACATTACTATACCGAGTGAGTATCATAGCCCCTTTTTACCGTATTTCATATTATTTTTGAGGTGAAAGCATGTGTATACATTTGATGAAAAGTTTATTGCCTAACTTATTATATAATTCAAATATGATTTTGTGCCCTATGGTATTATTCTTTGATGTGCTTGGATTATCGTTTGTAAGGCCCCTTTTTTGGACATTATCCTTTAACTCCGCTAGTGACACGATGGTATTTGTAAGTAGCTATATTTGGAGATTCCGACGTCTCTCATTTATGGTTGACGAACTATAGATGTACTTTACCACTACTAACGTCTCATTTAATATGGGCGTTAGGTTTGTTCTTGGGCAATTGGTTGGTGGTTAGGTTGGATAATGGCTCAAGCTATAATCATCATAGTATATTACTACCATGTGCAATATAATGCATCCTCTATCATTCGTGCATACTTTCATTTTATTCAAAAATCTCCATCATTCATTATTAAAATTTTCCTCATGAAAAAGTTATATTGTGCATATTAAAAACCTATGAACTCACCAACTCTAGTAGTTGACCGTTTTCTTTTACCTAGTGACCGTCGTTAGGTACAATACGTAGAAGCACGATGTATGGCATCATCATCTTCATCTTCACATTTTAAAAACAATTTCTATTTTATTTATACATGGTACGAGACAATGTCTTTAAACATTATTTGGTTGTGTAACTTTTTACTTATCGCTTATCCGAATCACTTACTTTTTTAATTTAATATATTGGTTATTGTCTATTTACCTTGTGCGATGATCCCTTGTGCTGTGACACCTCGTGTTTCCGCTTTAGCGGGGTGTGACATCAGAGAGTTCAAATATATTTTGTATGTTTCCATCTACTTACAAAATTCTGTTTTAGTCAAATGGCTTTTGTTTAAAAGCTTTCATTCGAATTTTGAAAATTGGGGCGTTACAACTTGGTATTAGAGCCACGGTTTGAGGGACCTGGAGGTGTGTTATCCATTGTCTAGACTTAAACCATGGTTGTGCGGATTTTTGTCAAACTGGAGGCTTCGAGCTTGGCAAGTATATTGTGTATTGTGTAGAGAGTGAGCTAACTATGCCTATTGTTATTATTAGTATTGTGATACCTGAGATACTATTGATTGATGCACTTTTAAGTGTTATGATATGGTAGGTGAGTAAGTGTTATGCATCAAATTGATACATACGATTCGATAGGAGATATTATCTTATGATTTATGTGGCGAGTGCTGAATGCCTTGTGTTTCAATTAGTGATAGAATGTAACATGTAGGTGCTTATAGGCAATGCATGATACTAGACTGATAAAGGACATGATAATTATACATAATATTTTGTATTGTATTGGAACTTGATGAAATCATGGGGAATGTTGTGAATCGGGTGAGGCGTACTTGTAGGAGATAGTGCACGACATGTTAATTGAGTACGGACTTTTTGATATAGAGGATAGTGTGGTAAAGCTACCTTATGTGTTAATGCTTTATCTCTAGTTCCTGGGTAGTGAATATAAGGAGAAACAAGAGTGAGTTAGAAGGAAACCTGTGTAGTTTCTTGTTGTAAGAGTAATGTTTGACATAAAATATAGTATGATGAATATAAGGGATTCTTGAGTAATTAATATTCTAAACATGGTCCTAATAGTAGGCGAGAGAGAATAGAATTAGTATGACTGGTGAGAGAATCCTAATAAAAGTATAACTTATCAAAGTAAGGCGAATATTGAATCAGATATTGAGCTAATATAAGAAAGACATGCGAATAAAATTTGATGTTAATATTATTTATAAATAAATGATGAAGATGGTATGATATATCTTATTAAGAAGGAAAAATGATACGGGGCTTGACTAAGCCTAAATCTAAGTGTGAATAAATAGTACGAAAATACTATAAACTATGTGATGTGATAAAAAATATATTACTGTGGAAAGTATTATATAAAGGGAACAAGAAATCATGGTTATGAGTAAAATGTATAGACGACCGAGTAAATTGGTAATAAATATTATAAAACTTGAGGGTAGTAATTGATTGATTATAAGTAAAGGTGATGATGAAGAAAAACAATTAAATATGTAATGACCGGGATAGCGAAAATATTTAACCTGAAAACATGAAGTATGTTTAATTGAGAAAAATGTTATACTTTAAAATGCAAATGAGAATAAAATATTTATGATTTGTTAAACATTTTTAAAATAGTAAGTTGCCTAATCCTATAAATATAAACGAGATGGTGGACAGTTATGAAATAAAGACGAAATGGGTTATAAGATGAGTAATATAATATCGAGAATATTATGTATAATGAGGAAGGGGTATGAAATTGAAAAGAACATAAAAACGTGAGAATGTTGGCACGTATAATACTATATACCAGTCTGAATGGATTGGCCAAATGCAAGTAATGATGGGTGAGATAATAAAGACGAAAATAAATAGTAAGATTCACAAAGATATAATGATTACTCAAACTCTATGTTTCAAAAGATAATGTAAATATTTGATGTGTTGGTAAGAGTGATGATAAAGCAAATGTACATGTAACATGTATATGTAACTATAACGATAAATTTGAGAAGCAAGTTAACAAAAAGTGGAAAGAGATATGAGTTGGTATGAACATATAATATCATTCAAAACCGTAAGAGATTAAAGAGTTTGTGAAACAAAGAAAAGAAAAAGTGATAAGAGGTGTGATTGATATTTTGACTTATGTATGACCAAGAATTAATTTGTTTCGGTGCAATGGATCCTAATGCGAATCCTAGGATAGTGAATGAAATAAGGAGCAAAAAAAAACCCAATATGATTACCATAGAAGAAGTTGAGGATTATATTTCCCTTTATGGGGAAAGGCATGGAGCCATACCTACTAGACACCTCACGAGTGTGATCGCGGATGAGTTTGGTAAATGTGTTAGGACAGTTATGCCACCTATTATGACGGAAATGAAAAATGAAATAAGAAGTTTAGTTCGAGAAGAATTTCATATACTGAAATATGAAATAATTAATGACATGAAAGAGGATAAAGTAGAGGTTAAGGCTGACGGATCTCGAAGAAGACCAGGATGCGAAACTTGTGGCAAGAATCATACTGCCCAGTGTAAATATAAGACTAAAGGTTGTTATACATGTGGGGAAGTATGACATAACTATAAGGATTGCTTATCCTTACGAAAGTTTTGCTATGATTGTGCTTAGTATGGGCACGAATCTTTTGAATGTCCTAACTAGTTAAAATGTCTCTGAGTTGAAAAGTTAAATAAAATAAGCGGATACAATGTAAGGTTCCTTCTAAAATATATGTAAATTATGTAGAATTGGTATGTAGTTTTCTTAGATATAATAAAACATCCAAGGAGGCAGAATGAAGGAAGATTTAGTGTTAATGGTTGAAGTATGGGTGATGAGTATTTTGTATTTATATTATGAGTAGACCCAAGTGAGAGAGGGTAATGTTAAGGATTTGAAATGATTATTTATATTTAAATAATTCTTATAATCATCCAGATTGTGGTAAAATGAGTATTGATTAAAGTTACAGTATTAAACGAAAAAATTGCATAAAATCGAGTTGGAAGGGAATTTTAAAACCACAACAAGTAATAGGAATGATTGGTAAAACGCATAAAAATTAAATGAAAGAGATTATTCTCTATGTTAAATAAAAAGGTGGTAGTGATGATATTATTGATAAAATTAATTTGAGTGAGTAATGGATAAAATATTGATAAATTAACCATACTAATTAAAGTCTTCAAAATTTGTGAGCCTTGGCCTATGTATGAGGTGAAGTATATAAACGTTAATTGATGTATATGTAAAGAAATTGCTTTTATTAATGTCCTAGTTTTCATTATGTTAGATAAAGATAACCGATTTATTCCAAATTTTGAAAAGAATTTTATGAAGAAATGGGAAACATGTTTTATTATATGAATAAAGTGAGAGAACAATTTAATCAATTGAAAGTAAGTGGTGCATGCGTATGTTGTAAATTTGAAAGAAAGTGGAGTTTTTATTTAGTGTTAGCAAAATTTTTATACTATACCAATTATTATTTGAGTATCCGTATGCCACCGTATGACATATTTTATGGTAAGAGAGGTCATACCTCTGAATCAGAAAGAAATAAGTAGCAACGAGGTGGTACAATGATGAGAAACATATTGTTAATAGCCTAAATAGATAAAAGAGCTATACAAATAATCGTATATCTTCGATGAGTGACAAGTGGGAAAAACTATGTTTTATCAATATGTCACAATTGAAGGGCATTAATAGATTCAGAAAAAGGAGGAAATTGATTGGGCCATTTAGAATTATTAATTATTGTAACGCCCCAAATTCTAAAGTAAAGTAAAAACTCTGATAATAGAAGTATTTTAGAAATAAAAGGAGTTTACACAAAGCGGAAGCTAAAGCTATCACTGAACCCTCTAATTCAGTTACAAAAGTAGTACTAAATATTTACAACAAAGATTTGTTTTCACAAAACACAACCAGGCGTTAGTTTTCAAAATACAAATTTACTCCCAAAACACAACCTCTGTCAAACTGGGGACTTGCCCTTGGAGGAATCACGCCCTGCAAAACAACAGTAAGCAGTATCTGATAAGCCACAAGGCTTAGTGAGAAAACTAAACTGTAAGTCATATAAGCATGCGCATACACATATACGCATGCAGTAACAGTTCTTATGGACACAATACTGCACCATCTTAGCATCCGCCAAGAAGGCTAAAATGCTGCCCGTAGCAACTACTGCACAAAGTAGCGTGCTACAGCTCTCTCTGGTGATCCTCTGATCAATAATATATCACATTGCAATATACCACATACATATCACATATATGAATCAGAGTTTAGAAAACTCACCTCAGCAATAAATATCACACAGAGATATATCACGCAAACTCACAATACTTCAGATAGTAATCCCTACAATCGTATACAATGATAGTATCAAGATACTCTCGAATCAGCACTTAAACAAACTGACCAGGGGGCAGGGCACGCCCGTACCCCCGGAGGGTACGCCCGTGCCCCCCAGGCCCAAGGCCCAAAAGCAGGCCCTAACGAGCATGGGCGTACCGGGTCACGTACACCCTAAACCGGACCCAGGCACGCCCGTACCCTATCCAGGTACGCCCGTGCTTAGGTACGCCCGGACCTCAAGAACAGAGGCGGTCACGGCCACGAGGTACGGCCGTACCCCTCAAAGGCACGCCCGTGCCTTTCTACTTACAGCTCCAGTTCACCGACTATCTGCTATGTACTCGATTAAAACCTCAAAAACTCTTACTAACAATTTGTAAAAACACTACTGGGGTGTTTTCCTACACCCCAAACAACATATAAACCAATAAAAACAACCATAACATGCTTTAATCTTGATTCACCATAAATCAACCTTAAAGCTTAACTTAAACCTCAAGAACAACCAACAAGAAGCCTTACCTTAGCTTGTGCCTACTAGAATCAGATGGAAAACACTTGCTATCTGCTGTTCTTGCTCAAAAACCCAAGAAAAATCTCTGCTCTATCTCTCTCTCTTGAAACAGAAGTGAAGAAATGCAAGTTTGACTCTTCAAAAGTCAATTCAGCCTATTTATATATACAACTTTGAAAGTTGTCACAAATGGCCCCTGGACTTTTCAAGTTCCAGAAATTACAACACAAGTCCCCCAAGTTTCTAAACACCTCCTAATCTCAATTAAGCAATACCAAAACGCGTTAAGTCGAAATGTTACTAATTACAGAAATTCCGAAACTTGGGTATTACAACTCTTCCCCACTTGAAAACGATTTCGTCCCTGAAATCAACTCCTGAAGAGTTCTGGGTAGTTACGTATCATCTCACTCTCTGGTTCCCAAGTATAATCTGACCCTTTTCGGTGTTTCCACTGAACTTTAACCAACACAATCTATTTATTACGTAGATCTTTAACTTTTCTTTCAGTATAGCAACAGGTTGCTCGACATAATTCAACTTTTCATCAACGCATACATCCTCTAGTGGCACAAATGCAGACTCGTCTGCTAAACATTTTTGAAGATGAGACACGTGAAAGGTATTGTGTATCTTGGATAACTCTTCTGGTAGTTCCAGTCTGTATGCAACTTTCCCCACACGAGCACTAACTCTGAACGGTCCAATAAACCTTGGACCCAGTTTACCTCTCTTTTTGAATCTAATAACCCCCTTCCACGGTGACACCTTTAACAGCACATAATCACCCACTTGGAACTCTAGTGGTGATCTTCTTTTATCCGCGTAACTCTTTTGTCTACTCTGAGCTGCTAGCAATCTATCTCTGATCTGCTGAATTTGCTCTGTCGTACGTTGTACCACCTCAGTACCTCCCAACTCTCTCTGACCCACTTCACCCCAACACACTGGAGTCCGACACTTTCTAGCATACAACATTTCATAAGGCGGCATTCCCAAACTGGAATGATAACTATTATTATAAGAAAACTCCGCAAGCGGTAGATAAGAATCCCAACTCCCTCCAAAATCAATAATACATGCGCGTAGCATATCCTCCAGGGTTTGAATCGTCCTATCACTTTGACCATCATTCTGCGGATGAAATGCGGTACTAAGATGAAGCTTAGTCCCCATTTCGCCATGAAATTTATTCCAAAACCTGGATGTAAATCGAGTATCTCTATCTGACATAATAGACACTAGGACACCATGACGAGATACTATTTCTTTCATATACACCTCCGATAGCTTCTCTGATGAGTAAGTCTCTTTAATAGGAATAAAATGTGCGCTCTTAGTCAATCTATCCACGATTACCCAAATAGCATCGTGACCTCTAGGGGTCTTAGGTAATTTAGTGATTAGATCCATAGTAATATCCTCCCACTTCCACACTGGTATCTCTAAAGGTTGCAATTTCCCATGCGGCTTCTGGTGTTCAGCTTTCACTTGCAGACACGTAAGACACCTCTTCGTATACCTAGCCACATCTCGCTTCATACCTGGCCACCAATACTCTACCTTCAGATCTTTATACATTTTTGTCGCCCCCGGGTGAATAGAGAATTTAGATCTATGACCGTCACTCAAAAGAGTCTGTCTGACTTCTCCATGATTAGGTACCCACACTCGTCCACAGCATAAGAATAGATCACGACTATCCTTAAAAATGTATTTACCTGCCCCTTAATCCGCTCTTTATTGTGATTTTCTTATTTAACTGCTTCCAGCTAAGCATTTCTTATAACATCCAACAATGGCGTAGTCACTGTCATCCGTAGCGACTCATTTCTCCAAAGTACCGACCCCGACTTCCTGCTCAAGGCATCTGCCACAACATTGGCTTTCCCCGGGTGATAAAGTATCTCACAATCATAATCCTTCAGAAGTTCTAACCACCTTCTCTGCTTCATATTATGATTCTTCTGATCCACAAAATATTTTAGACTTTTGTGATCAGTATAAATAGTACACTTCACTCCATACAAATAATGTCTCCAAATCTTCAAAGCAAAAACCACCGCTGCTAACTCCAAATCGTGAGTTGGGTAATTAATCTCATTCGGCTTAAGCTGTCGCGAAGCATAAGCAATCACTCTACCTCTCTGCATCAAAACACATCCCAACCCCAAATAAGAAGCATCACAAAACACGATCATATCTTCCACTCCTTCTGGCAAAGCAAAAGTACAGGTGCCTCACATAACCTTTGCTTGAGAGTTGAAAACGTAGCCTCTTGTTCATCTCCCCATACAAACTCTGCATTCTTCCTGGGTAGCTTGGTCAATGGAACGGCAGTCTTTGAAAAATTCTGAATGAATCTCCTGTAATAACCTGCTAACCCCAAAAAGCTTCTGATTTCGGTAGGGTTCCTCGGAGGTTCGCACTTCATTACTGCATCAACCTTCGCAGGATCAACTTTAATTCCTTCCTTATTAATCAGATGACCCAAGAATTGCACCTCTTGAATCCAGAATTCACACTTGAAGAATTTAGCATACAGCTTCTCTCTTCGCAGCGTCTCCAAAACCTCTTTCAAATGCCTTTCGTGTTCTGTCGGGTTTCTTGAGTAAACGAGAATATCATCAATAAACACAATCATAGATTTGTCCAACATCGGATGACAAACTCTATTCATAAGATCCATAAATGCTGCAGGTGCATTTGTAAGACCAAATGGCATAACCACAAACTCAAAATGCCCGTACTGCGTCCTAAACGCAGTTTTAGGAATATCTTCCTCCCGCACTTTCAACTCATGATAACCCGACCTTAGATCAATCTTTGAAAACCACGAAGCCCCTTGCAACTTATCAAACAAATCGTCTCATATGGGCAAAGGATACTTATTCTTCACAGTCACTTTATTAAGTTCACGGTAGTCAATACACATACGGAACGTACCGTCTTTCTTCTTTACAAACAAAATGGGAGCGCCCCATGGTGAACTGCTAGGTCTAATAAAACCTTTATCCAACAATTCTTGCAACTATTTCATCAACTCCTGCATCTCTGGCGGTGCAAGTCTGTACGGAGCTCTAGCAATCGGTGCAGACCCCGGTACCAACTCAACTCTGAACTCTACTTGCCTATCAGGCGGTATACCAGGAAGATCATCTGAAAAAACAACTGGATACTCACGTACCACTACCACATCCTTCACACTCTCCTGTCTCTTTTCTAATTTCGAATCAATAACATAAGCTAAAAAGGCTGTACACCCATGCTGAAGGTATTTCCGAGCTCTAGTCACAGAACACAAACACATTCTCTTACTTTCTCTATCACCAAAAATTGATAGTTCTTCCCCACTTGGGGCCTGAACTCGAATCAATTTTTGCCCACACAGAATGGTTGCTTGGTAACACCCAAGCCAATCCATTCCCACTACCACTTGAAACTCTCTCATATGCATAGGGATAAGCTCAATAGGAAATCTAACAGAGTCTATCTCTAGCACATTATCTCTATACACACCAGTCACGAGCACAGACTTATCATCAGCTATTTCTACCTCGAGAGGGGGACTCAGCTTATCACATACTTGTTTGAAACTTTTACAAAAAGAAACAGATACAAACGACTTGCTAGCACCCGAATCAAATAATACTAAAGCAGGCAGATAATTCACAAGATATGTACCTGCAACCACATCAGGTTTCTTCTGAGCTTCCCCTGCAGTTAGTTGAAAGGCCCTCCCCTTACTCTTGGAAGTATCCTCTTTCTTTACCTCTTTATTCTCCGTAATCCGCAGTGGTGGTAGAGATGGAGTATTTCTCGATCCGGTTGAACGGTTGGATGCAGTGAGTTGGGGACAATTGGCTTTCTGGTGGCCGGGCTGATAACAGTGAAAACACACGCTCAACGGACTGCGACAATCTTTACCCATATTACCCGGCTTGCCACATTTGAAACAGTGAATAACATTTGTCCGACAGTTCCCGTAATGACTCTTCTTACACTTCTGACACACCCTCGGTGCTTCCTTCTTCTCCCCATAATCTACCCTCGGCCTTTTATTCTGTGGTGTCGATCCTTCCACTGGCCTATTCTCTTTTACCTGTCTCTCTAAATCTAACTCTCTAGCCCGCGCAGCATCCATCATAGACTTCAAAGTTTGATGTTTGCTCGAATCAATAAACTCCCTGATACTCAGCTTCAAAACCATCATATAACGATACATCTTCATCTTTTCATTGGCTACATAATCAGGACAGAACCGTGCCTTCTCGTGAAACTTGGCATTAATCTCTGGTACGGTCTCTGTAGTCTGCTTCAGCTTGTGGAACTCATCAACTATACGATCAATCTCGGACTGCGGAACAAACTGCTTCGTAGTAACCTCTTTAAACTCCGCCCAAGTCATGGCCTCGATCTGAGTCTCACCCCTCATCTTCTTTTCTAAATCCCACCAATCTTTGGCGGCACCCCTCAATTGGTTTGTAGCAAACCTCACTTTGTTTTCCGGAGCACACGAACAAGTGTGAAATGCTCCCTCTGACTCACAATCAGATCAGTAGATCCATTAAACAACGGTGGCTGGCACGCAGCAAAATCTCTGAAAGTACACCCTTTCGGTGCATCTCTGATAATCACTTGCGGTTGAGGATTAACCCTTTCCTCCCTCCCAGCTAACGCAGCTGCCACATCCTGTCGTACAACTTCCCCAGTACTTTCCTTCAGATGATCTACCACTTAGGTAATAATAAACGGTATGGCTTTCTCTAAAGCTTTGCCGATTTCCTCAGCAACAGTCACTCTAGGTTGGGTTTCGGTGAACCCCTGATTCAACTCTGGTGTCTCATCCGCTTGAGTATTATGGGCCACAGGTGGCCTCCTCCTACCACTTGCACTGGTGTCTACCCCCTCTCGTCTATTACTAGGACCACCCTCAAGACGATCCGTAGCTCGTGACCCTCTGGTATTCACCATCCTGATAGCATAGATAAAGCATTAAGACAGAAAGGTAGCTTTACCACGCCATCCTCTATATCAAACAATCTCAAGTACAAACAATATCTCAGTACACTTATCCTCAGATCCAAAGTAGTTCTATATATACTAAGGCATCTATAATCTCAAGTGCACTACCTCTTACAAGTACCCCTCACCCGATTCACAAGATTCCTCATGATTCCATCAAGTTCTAACATGTATCATGTGTCTATAATAATATGGGCCCTTATATTATCCATAACACACAACACACGTTCGATCTTAACTTTATCACAAAAAGTCCCGATTCACAGGCTTAGGCCATGTATCACTAGCATATCATATCACATAAGGCATCACGTATCTAACACTAGCATCATTAATATCTCAGGTATCTCTATACCACAAATAGCAACATAAACAGTTAGCATATTCTCATTGCAACACTCTGTACCTCCACCAAGTTGCAAGCCTCCAATTTGACTTAAAAATCCTCAGAACCATGGTTTAAGTCCAGACGATGCATAACACACCTCCAGATCTCTCAAACCTTGGCTCTGATACCAAGTTGTAACGCCCTAAATTCTAAAGTAAAGTAAAAACTCTGATAATAGAAGTATTTTAGAAATAAAAGGAGTTTACACAAAGCGGAAGCTAAAGCTATCACTGAACCCTCTAGTTCAGTTACAAAAGTAGTACTAAATATATTTACAACAAAGATTTGTTTTCACAAAACACAACCAGACGTTAGTTTTCAAAATACAAATTTACTCCCAAAACACAACCTCTGTCAAACTGGGGCCTTGCCCTTGGAGGAATCACGCCCTGCAAAACAACAGTAAGCAGTATCTGATAAGCCACAAGGCTTAGTGAGAAAACTAAACTGTAAGTCATATAAGCATGCGCATATACATATACGAATGCTGTAACAGTTCTTATGGACACAATACTGCACCATCTTAGCATCCACCAAGAAGGCTAAAATGCTGCCCGTAGCAACTACTGCACAAAGCAGCGTGCTACAACTCTCTCTCTGGTGATCCTCTGATCAATAATATATCACATTGCAATGTACCACACACATATCACAAATATGAATCAGAGTTTAGAAAACTCACCTCAGCAATAAATATCACACAGAGATATATCACGCAAACTCAGAATACTTCAGATAGTAATCCCTACAATCATATACAATGATAGTATCAAGATACTCTCGAATCAGCACTTAAACAAACTGACCAGGGGCAGGGCACGCCCGTACCCCCGAAGGGTACGCCCGTGCCCCCAGGCCCAAGGCCCAAAAGCAGGCCCTAACGAGCATGGGCGTACAGGGTCAGGTACACCCTAAACCGGACACAGTCACGCCCGTACCCTATCCAGGTATGCCCGTGCTTAGGTACGCCCAGACCTCAAGAAGGCGGTCACGGCCACGAGGTACGGTCGTACCCCTCAAAGGCACGCCCGTGCCTTTCTACTTACAGCTCCAGTTCGCCGACTATCTGCTGTGTACTCGATTAAAACCTCAAAAACTCTTACTAACAATTCGTAAAAACACTACTGGGGTGTTTTCCTACACCCCAAACAACATATAAACCAATAAAAACAACCATAACATGCTTTAATCTTGATTCACCATGAATCAACCTTAAAGCTTAACTTAAACCTCAAGAACAACCAACAAGAAGCCTTACCTTAGCTTGTGCCTACTAGAATCACATGGAAAACACTTGCTATCTGCTGTTTTTGCTCAAAAACCCAAGGAAAAGCTCTGCTCTATCTCTCTCTCGTGAAACAGAAGTGAAGAAATGCAAGTTTGACTCTTCAAAAGTCAATTCAGCCTATTTATATATACAACTTTGAAAGTTGTCACAAATGGCCCCTGGACTTTTCTAGTTCCAGAAATTACAACACAAGTCCCCCAAGTTTCTAAACACCTCCTAATCTCAATTAGGCAATACCAAAACGCGTTAAGTCGAAATGTTACTAATTACAGAAATTTTGAAACTTGGGTGTTACACTTATATAGAAAAGGTTACGTGTGTAGATTGAGTATTTGCACGAGTTATATCTTAGAAAGTGTTGAGTAGACGAGTCCACATATTTATTTATACTATTCGAAATATAAGTGTTGATGGAAACATATTGGACGGAATAAGGAAGTATTATAGTTTTGGTGATTTCCTAATTAAGATTAGGAGGTGTTTAGAAACTTGAGGGGTTAAAGTTGTTAAAATTGAACTAGAAAAGTTAAAGGACCATTTGTGTAAATTCTCAAAGTTATATATATATATATATATATATATATATATATATATATATATATATATATAGCTTTCTTTGACTCTAGTTAGTCAAAGTCTTCATTTGTTTCAAACAAACTCACGTAGACAAGTTCCAGCCAAGTTTCTTAAAACGTAATTTGTAACAATAACGCTCCTATTTGTACAACGGAATTACTTTGATATAAATGCGCGCATATCTCTTTTACACAAACTCGAGGGTTTAAATGGAATGTTTTATTTTACTTCCGCTAACAGTAAGATTATTGGAAATTGTTTTTGTCATAATTAGTTGTAATACTTTTTGTACGAGCGAGAGGGTTTAAATATATTTTGTATGTTTCCATCACCTTACAAAATTCTGTTTTAGTCAAATGGCTTTTGTTTAAATGTTTTCATTCAAATTTTGAAAATTGAGGCGTTATATATATACATGTGAGTTTTATACTTAATTAAATACATATAATAAAAACCAGAGTCTTAACAATAAAACAAATAGATAAATTAATTCTAACACTTCCTACATCAAAATATTGAGACCCGTCATCATATGTTCAATATAACTTCTCTTTTCCTTTGTTGAATGCAATATTTAACATATATATCCTCGTTCCCAAACCTAAGATCAGTGATGTCTTCAGAGCTGGGATCTTAACAGCAAGTGCAACCTCTTCTCCGGATATTTAAATAGCATTTCGGTTATGGGGTAATCACTCTTGCTAAATGCTAGTATCTATATTTTGGCATTCGGTTTCATTATAATAAATAGCTTCTTAAAAGATTTCTGAGCACCTGTCTCCATACATCACAAACAAGAGACTCTCTTAGCTTAGAAATATCCAAATGTTCGTGAGCCTTGAGCATTAGGTGTGGTGGGAGATCTACCACTCCAAAATTTGTCTCTACTCATATGAAATGAAAAAATCAAATTGCAATTAGTAATCATAATCCAATAAATTCGTAAGCTTATCTATAACCGGCTAAGACCATGTAATACTATATACCTGTTTCGGCGGATTGCTAGATAGATTTGTCCAAGCACCGGTGCTCCATTTGAAAACCTTAACCAGTAATTAATTTAAGCAGATTGTATAAGGAACATGTGAAGATAAGTGTATAAGGAACAATCAACATGCATGTGATAAAGTATTCCTTCTGCAATTCCCTGTATCTTTATTTGTCACAATTCAGAAAGAATTTAAATCAATCAATTTACAGCAAGCTTATTTCATACTATGTATGCCAAACCCGTCTTCGATCAATGCTATTGAGGCCGCTGTGAACTCAACAAATGATTTCACACTAGATATCTATGTGATCTTTGGGATGCTTAGGAGTATGAACTGGTAGGGTATTTACAGGGGAGATACAAGTGTGAACACGAAGATTTAAGGATTCTAAATTGTGATAAGGGGAAGTCGTGAAACATATATATTGCGTGAGTATTGACCAGGGTGATTGGGTTTAATTAGCTGTTAGGCCCAATGTACAGTTTGTTTTCCTTCATTGTCAAAATTCATAGAAATAGTAATTAATTTAAGTCGTTTGTGGAATGGCCGGTTAAGGGGATAACTAGGGCGCGACAGCTCATGACATGACATAACCTAGCAAACACAATACAGTAAAAGAAAACATTATGTAGATTGAATATCAAAAACTGAGATAGAAAATTAGCATTACCTATGAACAAGTAACATGTTATGAACCATACATTCTTCCTTTCCCTGTATGATAATAACAATTCAGAGTTAATTAGCATGCCATGATCACAATACATATAAAATAAAATTAATTAGATGAACAAAAATTGAATAATGCTTACACAAAAAAATTTAGAAGCACCTGTCAAAAAATTTGAAATAAAACCTCACTAAAGGTATAAAATAAACGTTACGATTAGAAATTGAATTTGTTGCTTACAAGATACAAGTCGCAAATTAAAGGAAATTAAGATAAGATTAAAAATACAGCATCAGATTGTTTGTCAGAAAAAGAGTTGTCAGACCGACGAGATTAAGATACGATTTTGAAATTAAAGGAAATCCAAAACAAAATCGTAAATTTATTACAAGAATTACCTGCTTATCTGTGTGCTCTCTAATCTCTATTGGTGAAACCCCGAACCAAATCATTGATTAAAGAACCTCTCTAAACGTTAGTGTATCAGAACTGAAGTCATGAATCACTAATTGAATTGAACAAAATCCGTGATTAAATGGATGATTTGTAGAGCTTTTTATAAGCGTAAAATCCAGTGTGAACATGAAGATTTTGAGGGTGAATTTCAAGGAGCAAACGGTGTCGTTTGCATGATATCCGGTGTGAACACAAAGATTTAAGCGTAAAATCCAGTGTGAACACAAAGATTTTGAGGGTGAATTTCAAGGAGCAAACGGTGTGGTTTGCATGATATCCGGTGTGAACACAAAGATTTACTGTGAATTTCAAGGAGCAAACGGTGTCGTTCGCATAAAATCCAATGTGAACACGAAAGTGAATTTCAAGGAGAAAACAGTGTCGTTCGCATAAAGTCAATGTGAACACGAAGATTTTAGTGAACATTTCAAGGAGCAAACGGTGTCGCACTAGTACAAAAACTACTTTTAGACCCCCTCTTTTTGTCAAAGATTAAAAAAACGGCTGAAAGTAAGGCGGGCATTTTCGACCTGAAACCCGACACAAAAAAAGTGATACGAACCCGAAACGGGTCAAAAGCGGGTTGACAAGGAAAAATGGGTGGGGTTAGGGTCAACCCGACATCCTGAAGATGACCCGTTTATAGGTAAAATTATAACATTTTAAAATTTTATTTAATATTTGAAATTAAAATTTTGAAAATGTAACATCCGGAATTTTATTTATAATACGCGAGAAAGTGTTATATGAGTTATAAATGGATATATGTGATTATAAATTAGAGGGGCTAAAACCGTTGATACAGAACTTGGAAAGGTTGAGGGACTAATTATGTAAATAGTCCATAGTTATATATATATATAGCCAACTTTGACCATTTGAAAGTCAAAGTCTTCATTTGTTTCAAATACATTCACATAGCTTCTTGAAATCAACCTTTTTCTCCGAAGGATCAAAGACAACAAGAACAATGTTTACAACCGATCATAGTTAGACACAAGTTGGAGGTAAGGATACTTGGATTATATATTTGAAGTTCAATGGGTTTTATGATTCAAAAGGTTGAAACAAGAATCAAAACATGTTAGTATGAAGTATTGAATGTTTTATACCGATAGGGATGTTGGAAAACATCTCCAAGATGTCAAAATACTGATTAATATGAGTTTGTTTGAGATTTGGCCGAAAAAACAGCAAGTTATCGGAGTGTAGTGGTTCAGAGTACATGAGGCACGGGCGTGCCCATAAAGGGTACGGGCGTGCCTTGCGGTCGTGATCACCGTATGTTCATAAGGTCCGGGCATGCCTTGGGCGTGCCACGGGGGTGACTCATTGTTCGTGCGACTTTCAAGATATAAGTTGGATAGAAAGGTCGGATCAATAATTCGGATGAGAAAGTCGGATGAAATGCTGGGCACGGCCCACCATGGTAGGGTACGAGTGTGCCTATGATAGGGTACGCTTCAATTTATAAGGTGAGTCTTCTAGACTATGTTTCATATCTTCATAATGATGTTATTACAAGGAAAACTTATATGTATTCGTTATATGTGTTATAAAGCATGCTACTTTGTGCAGTAGTGGCTCAGATTGCTACCCTAGGTCTAGAACCAGTGGTTGACTATATTCAGAATGTAATTATATTCATGTGGTTATATGATTTGCCGTCTAGTTTAATCACTAAGATCTCGCAGCTTATCAGATATTATTTTAAATGTTTTGTATGTTTTCGCAAAGGCAAAGGCAAAGCTCCGGTTTGCCTACTTTTTGATAAACGTTTTAGAAACAATTAACGCCCGGTTTGTAAATGACAACTTTTGGTTTTGAACTTGTGATAGTACATATGTGAGTATCTTTTGATACATCTGATTTATGTATAGTTACGCTTCCGCTTTTATGAAAACCTTTCCGATGTGAATGTTCACATATGGTTTTACTGCAAATAGTATTTTATTAAATTGGGGCGTTACAACTTGGTATCAGAGCCACAGTTTGTGGGATTTGGATGTGTGTTATGCACAGTCTTAAACCATGGTTTTGTAAATTGTCAAACTGGAGGCTTTCAGCTTGGTGAGTATACTAGAAATTATATTGATTATGTATTATGTGAGTATTATGTGTAAGTATATGATGTGTTCAAGAAAGATATAATATATGTGTATAAAATTGTTAAGAATTGGTTTTATATGTGCAATCATGACGAAATAGTTGTTATATAAATCATTGGTGATACATGGCCTAAGCCTGTGAATCAGGACTTTTTGTGATAAAGTTAAGATTGAATGTGTGTATTGTGTTTAGAGTAATATAAGGGCCCATATTATTAAAAACACATGATACATGTTGGAACTTAATGAAATCATGAGTAATCTTGTGAATCGGGTGAGGGATAATTGTAAAGATAGTACACGTGGGAATATATAAAATGCCTTAGTATCTATAGAAATACTTTGGATCTGATGATAGGTGTACTGATATGTTGGATGTACTAGTAACAGTTTGTTATAAAAGATAGTGTGGTAAAGCCACGTTTTGTCTTAATGCTTTATCTATACTACCGGAATGGTAAATGCAGGAGGTTTAAGAGTAATGAATAACCCTAAGTGTGGTTCTACTCATAGAATCAAAGGGACAGAAACCAGGGGGTGTATGAGCCCCATATTTAAATCATTGAGTATCAAATTCTATACTTGTGAAAACTTGGTGCAGGAAAACTTAGTAAAGTGATGGAGCAGAGTATATGTCATGTAACAATGCATAAATTGTGGAACGGATGAAAGAACAGAACAAAGAAGTAAAGTGATTGAGCAGAGTATATGTCATGTAACATTGCATAAATTGTGGAACAGATGAAAGAACAGAACAAAGAAGTGATCACATAAAAGTTAATAACAAAGTTATTTATAAGGGTGAAAGGGTTAATTCTCAGCCCTAAGTTATTATTTGTGAAGTATGGAAGGTTGTACATCGAAGGATTTTCTTCGTGTCAACCGTCAATATATTACAGATCAGCTGAGCGACTTTCAGTCATAAATGGATTTCAGAGATTGAGAGTGCATTTCATATGTGTACATATGCACCTGAGAATTGTTTTTCCCGAATAAGTATAAAACTAACAATGAATAAGATCAAAGTGCGGAAATAGTTTTAAAGCAACGAACATATGAAAGTTTTCAAAGTAAGATTATATTAATAACCAAACAAGATTGCTGTTTCGAGCTCTTTCAGAATGCGCAGATCATGCACTTTACATAACAGGAAGATTACGTTTGTCAGATGTATCTTCAGTGCAGAAGACCCTTTGATAACTGAAGACTAACTTCAGCTGACGTTCATTTCAGAACTAATCTTAGATGAACTTCGGGCTTATTTCTTCAGATGGCGTGTCAGAACAATTTACAAAAGAATAAGATATTACACCTTAGGTCGCTTTCTTCGAAAGCTTCTTCAGGAATGGAATATATACAAATAAAGGACTAACAATCTCCCCCTATTTGTTTATAATCCATGACTATTTACAAAATTTAAAATAAAGAATAGAAAGAATAAAGAATAAAGAATTACTATTCTAAATATCTGGTTTGAACTCTTCATGAGCGATTTCCTTTGGAGTTTTAAGCTTAATTTGTTCCAAGTATTCAACCAGAATGTCTTTGACTTCCGGATTTTTATTATCTAGGAAATATCAGAGAGATCTCAGATGAAACCAGTCAGCCTTGGTAAAATCTGAAACTCTCTGAAAGCGAATCTTGTCATATGCATGAAGAAAATAAAATCCCCTTGGATTTGAGAGAACTTTACCCACTTCACGAATGACACTAGGAGGAAATGTAGTGTTAAAACCTTTGCAATTTGGAAGCTCTCCAATAGATATTAGCTACAAGATTTGTTGCTGAGACTTTTTTTGAGTGAGCCTCCTTCTCTGAAATTTTAACTTTTCAGCTCGAGTGGGTTTTTCCTTCTGTGGCATGACTACTGCACCAGACCCCCTCTTCTTCACTTCCTCTTCATAATATTCAATTACTTTGGTGATTTGTCGTTGAATGAACTTAATATCATCAGTTTGCTTGCGTTTTGATAAACAAGCAATTATTTCATTCCATTCTGAAACAACATAATTGAGTTGTACATTCTTGACAGATTGTACACCGAAGAGAGGAAGATTTCTGCGCTGAACATTGAGAAAGATTTCATTGTTAACTTTCTTTAGCATTATTCCCGTGATTTTATCCGGATGCATTCTCTGATGACGAGCCTTAACCACTTTTCTTGTTTTTCCTCCATGATCTTTTTCTTCTTCTTTTTTAAAGCTTTTTCAGCTTCAATATTCTCCTGAATCTATTTTTGGTGATCGAAGGGAGATAGATCAATTTTGTTGGCAACAAGTTCTTCACGTGCCAATTTCTCTGCTGCTATTCTGCCAAGTTCATCAGCTACTTTCAAGTCTTTGTCTCTTGGATTTTCATCATCTGAGTCACTGAATTCATATATACCTTACTCATCTGATCATCCGGAGAGGTTATTACCATTTTCCCTTTACCTTTATCAGACTGGCTTGGTTGACCATAGGATGAATGAGCAGCTGATTGAATAGGAATCTGAGAGGATTTAGCTTCAGTTATAATTCGTTGACATTCAACTCCATCTAGCTCTGAACTCAGCCCTTCTTTGATCAAGGAGACTCTTGAGATCCCCCTCAGTAAGTGCCTTAGCTTCTTCGGCTTTGGCTAACCTGGCCTCGAAATCGATCAAGGCATTATTCTTGTTTTCTTCAGCGGCTTTGAGGTGAGCCACTTCGTCTTCTAGTCTAATTAAGTATTCAACACGTGAATACTTTCCTTCCCATTTGATTATCTTACGATCAGCGGTTGCCTTCTTTCTCATAATCTGACAGATTTTGGACTGTGTTTGAACTTTCTCTCCCTTAGAAGCTACAGAGATTCCTGAAGCTTCTACCGACCGAGACAGGGCCGAAATCAGAGAAGGAGGGAGCAAACAATTCCTGTAACTGACGAGTTGCTGCTTTAGAAAGATTGATAGCATGGATGTTGTCAACCTTGGAAGAAAGAGAATTTACAGATGTGGAGAGAGCAGAGAGTTGGGAGTTGAGTTTAGAAAACTCACTAGTACCAGAATCAGCTATAGTTTTTACAAGATTGTGAAGAGTTTTGAACATCCCATGAAGGATCAGATTTTTACAATCAATGGTTTGGGTGAGGGTGGTGAACTGAGTTTTGATAGAATCAACAAGAGAGTGGAGCTCAGTTTCAAGCTTGGCTTGATTGTTGGCGACACAATGTCCTTGAAATGTGTTTGTCTTAATTGAATTAGAGACAAAGAGGACGAGTTCAGATAGAATTTCCAATGAGGAAGCAATGTCTATGGAAGGCTCAGAAGGTTGAGAATGTACAGACTTGGGGGATTGAAGAAAATCAAAGGCATCACTGTCATCAAAAGGATTGACAATGGTATGAGGAGAAAGGATATCAACCAAGTTGTTTAGGAGAGATGTGGAGGCCGTAGCATCAGTAGGAGTGACTGATGCATCGAGGGCCTTGGGCACATTTGCTTAAGTTACAGTCTGGTTTATGACTGTGTCTTCATTAGCATGAGGAATCTCGACTGAAGGAGGTTGAACTTCATTCTCATTGATGTTGGAAGGTTGGGCATCACCCTTAGTTTGGTGTGAAACTGATAAATCATCTGCCCGAGTAGAATCCATAGTGTCAATTGGGTTTTGTGACACATCAAGGGATTTGGGTGCAGTTTCATCTTTAGGGTGAACTGAAGAATCATCAACTGGTTGGACCACCGAAACTAGGGGAATTGTAGTTTCATCATTGGTGTTGGGCTGAGCATCAGAGACAGCCGGTTTAGGTGCTGATACATCATGTGCTAGGTCGATATCCATAGGACCAGTTGGGTTTACTGATACATTAAGGGATAGAGGAGGAATTCCAGCAGAAGCAGGAATGGGTGTTCCTTGTTCCGGTGGTACCTGAGTTGTAGTGGGTGTGCTAGCAGAGTCATTGGTTGGGATAGAGGAAGTCTCGGCTGACTGATGTTTGTCAGTGTTCTGAACTTGTGGTAGTAGAAGTGGGACTTCAGGAACAGCTTGGTTTTGAGCTATCTCTTCATCGGCTAGACTAGGTTTAGAAAATTTAAGTAAAGGAGAGCATACCGGAACAACTTCTGGGGATTTTGATGAGTGAAGCTGAGTTTTGCGAAGAATCAATGGCGTATCATGAGGGGAATGCTCACTTGAAGCATAGTGGGAGATGATGGGACCGGAGGGAACGTTGGGTTTGTGGCGTTTGGCGGTTGAGAGTGATTTGAGCGGTTGAGTGGTGGTTGTTTGTTTAGTGGTGCTGGATTTGAGTACGGCTGATGATTTGGTGGATGGATTTTTCGAAGTGGACATCAGCTTCCTTTTCTTTGTTTTCGATGGAGAGGACTGAAGCACTTGGTATTGGGGTTTAGAAGGTGCAGCTTCAGATGATAAACCTGAATATGGGATTGGAATGGAAGGAGAAGGCTTCAGGGAGACTAGTGCATAACTGAACCTGTCCATACTGAACCTGGGAGTGAGGGAGAAGGAAGCAGAACTGAAGCAGAATTGTATGCTTCAATTGGAAGAAGGGAGTAGATAACCAATGACACAAACCTAGGAAAAGGAATGTGTTGAGACCTTGGGCAGGCCGTCAGTGAGACCACATGACTTTCTATGATGAGTTCAGCGTAGTCGATGTTATGACCATGGATGATGGCATAGGCCATTTTCAGAACGGCTTCATTGACTTGGTCAAGACCACCGGTTTTGCTTGTCATACAGAAGTTCAGATGAGCCATGAGACAGTTCTACTCCTTTAGAAGACGAGTGCGAACTGTAACATCCTCAATTTGGGCCTAGTTGTAAATCGTGTGTGAATATACGTAAGATAGTGGCTAATGTAAAGAGTCCAAGTTGTAAGCTAGTTGTATAAATAAGAAGAGTTAATTGTATATTTGTGATTATGTGTAATTACATATATGTATATACATAATAAATAGTAGATAAGTAAAAGAAAGACGAAAAGAAGTGAAAATCCAGAGGCGGTGCCTCTAGATGTGGTTTGTATATATATTTATGTTTGTAAACTTTGACTTTATAGTCAAAGTTGCGAAAGTTAACAAAAGAAAAGAAAACGCACAAACTCTCTCTCGCTTGTCTTTGCTTCCTGGATTTCTTGAAAGAAAGTGAAGGGTTGTGATTTTGAATCACGCAAAGGTAAACCTCTGTTTATTGTAAGGATTTAAACATGTATGAATCATATTTAAAATCCATATTCTTGCAAAACTCCATTAATGAGCATGCAAGCTTACTTTAAAAGTAAGTTTGCCATGTTTGATGTTTTTATTGATGTTATTTTGTTTTGGAGATTCATATACATGGTATATGAAGCTCTAAGGTGTTTTAAATATAAACTAACATGAATGAAATCTGGAAATGAAAGAAAGAAGGTGGCGGATTTTCAGTCTTGAAGGTGTCGGATTCCGAGACCTGAATGTGTCGGAATCCGCATGTTTGTCCAAATCCGCAAGTCGAAATCCGATAGTGTCGGATTTCATTGAAAGTGTCGGAATCCGACAAAGTCTCAGATTTCTTCCAAAGTATCGGATTCTATTAGTTTGTCAAAGTTCACAATGCTCCAAGTATCGAAATCCGAGTGTCGGATTTCCTTAGTGTTGGAATCCAATAAAGTGTCGGATTTCTTCTAAGCGTCGGAATCCGCTAAGTCAAAGATGCCCAAGTGTTGGAATCCGATAGCATGTCGAATTCCCAAAATCCGTAGGTTTCTAAATCCGCATGATTGTCAGATTTCCCATAAATCCGATAGTTTTGTCGGATTTCCCCTAAGTTTCGGATTTCCCCTAAGTTCCGGATTTCCCATAAATCCGACAGTTTTTTCGGATTTGTGTTGGGTCCGGATTTAGGGATGCCTATGTTGGTTTTGTAGCCATTCTGTATATGTTAAGATAATTAATGTAAGTAATACTGTGCTAGGTGAACTTGACGTACTAAGTAAAGCAGAAGTGAAATAGTTATCTGTTTAAGCCACTCATGTGAGTAACGACTTTCATAAGCCTCGGTAGAGGAAGATTTATATGTTAAGTGTTTTAAGTGCACGTATGCTTAAAAGTAAATGAATAAATATTGCCATGCTACTTAATGCACAATGCCATGCTAAATACTTGTCATGAGTAAGTTAAGTGTATGCCAGCGGGATCCAAAATTGGAACCGCCTAGTTAAATGAATGATATGCATGATACTTATCCTGAATGAATCAGTAATATGAAAGATGAATGATATGTACGCTAGGGATCCAGATTTGGATCCATAATGATGATGTAGTGAATGATATTGCATGATTAAGAAATAAATGAATGTGCATGCTAAGTGAATGATCCAGATTGGAGCAGTATGTGTATGTGAAATGTTCGCGAACAACTGAAGCATGGTTAAGGTCAGCCGGATAGCTGGATCCCAACAGGACTTCGGTCATTTCGTGGATTTAACGGTGATTCGGGGTGCATCCTGGGTCGAGGTTCTGCAGAACCGCCATGCCTTAACGTGAGATCGTAATCAGCCAGAATTTGGCCGGGATTATTTGGGAACCTTTGGTTCCGTAAACGATGCTCGATGGACTCCTTTATGCTCCCCCACCAGCGCGGATGGTCGTGTCTGATTCCCCGGTGTATTGGTGTGGAGTAGGACTAGCTATCCTACAAGAAACAACTTATACTGATCATGTCAGCACACCGCAATGTGATAGGATAGCATTGTATGCTTATTCCTTATATGCATGACTTGCTCTAATGATGCTTATGTTAAGTTTGTGCTCACTAGCTAAGTGTAGCTAACGGTGCCATGTTAACTGCTTTTGCAGATTGAGATTAACTTGCCTGGTGAGCTGGGTTGCCCTCATGCTGGATATTTTTGGTAGAACACTTATGTTGTAATATATACATTATGGTCGGTTGTTATGTAGAGTAACACCTGGTACTTGATACAAAGCTTGATTGTAAGTATTTCCGCTGCTTAAATTAATGCTATTTAATCGTGATTAAGTTCACGTTCGTTAAAAACGCAAATTTTTTGCTAAAATCTGGTAAATGCAAAGCCGGTGTTACAAGTAGGTATCAGAGCCGAAGTTTGAGGGAATTGGGTACTCGCAAGAGTATTCAACTCAAACTCGGGCCTGACCATAATAAAGTGTTCCTTATGGGAGGAGAGTTGAGTATGAGAGTTGCATGAATATTACCTGTTATAGTATATCTTGACAGATATGATAAGCAAGTATAGTGGAGTATTAAATACTCTTTCGTATTATATAGACAAGTTAAGCTAAAGATGTCTACTGAGTGCAGCAACAACGAGCAAGCATTAAACGATATGGAAGATGTGGCTTCTTCGCATGTGCCTCATCAACCTGAAAACGAACGTTTTGAGCGCAATGCTGAAAGTAGTAGATCTGAGTTAGATCAGATAACTTATATAGATTGTCTGGAGGAAGAGCTTCGGTTAGCCAAGGAGTTCTTGTTGCACACCGTGTTAGATGAGACGCACAAGATGGATTTGTCTAAGAAGTTCTTATCAAATAAGCCTCTGACAATCAAGGGGAGTGATAACCCCGTGCTTATTGTATAGTGCAGGGAGGAAGCTGCTAGCAAGGGCTGTAAAAGAAAGTTTCAGCCATTACAGAAATCGGGTCCTTCAAAAGGGAAAACCTCTGGAGTTGGAAAAGCTGACACTCCCAAGAAACCACGATCTGAAAACCTTTGGTGTTCTCGATGTCGTACCTACCATTCAGGTGAATGCACCAAAGCTACGAGAAAATGTTGGAAATGCGGACAGAGAGTTCATGAAGGTATCAAATGTGTATACAAGGAAGATGTATGCTATCAATGTTTCAAGCCCGGTTACGGGGTTGTTGACTGTCCTGATAGACAAAGTTCAGAAACTGGTGGGTCTTCCCGAAGGCAAAAGAAAGATAATGCGTCTTGTGCTAAAGGGAAGGCATTCTACTAGACGACGACGGAGAAGGTGAAGGCAACGGGGGGATGTCATTCCGAGTACATTCCTTATTAACTATGACCCTGCTTCTGTGTTATTCAACTCTAGAGTTATTTACTCCTTGTTTTGTTTCTTGTTGTAAAAGTTGAGATTACCTATTTCCAAGTTGGTCGAATCACTTAATGTGAAGGTTGCTAGTGGTAAAATAGTCTCTGTTGTAGAGAAAGCTCTTATAGCTGTTTTGATGATGAGGGAAGTAGTTTCCCTATCTTGTTCTTTGTTGTGCTTATTGTGGGCCTCGATGTTATACTTGGGATAGATTGGCTCAGCAGTCGTGATGCTGAGATTCTCTATTCTAGGAAAAGATGATTAAGATTCCTCTTTCTGATGGATCTTATGCTATAGCTCGTGGAGAATGATAGGAGTCTGATATTCCTGTTATCTTCGTTGTTAAGAACTTAGAAGTCTGCTTCGAAAGCTGTGACTCTTTCTTCACATATTTAGTAATTCCAAGATAGAGAAACGACCAATCCAAAATATCAGGGTAGTGTTTGATTACCCTGATGTCTACCCGGAAGAACTGTCAGGTTTACCTCTGGTCAGAGATGTCGATTTTAAGATTGAGTTTGTTCCTAGAGCTACCCCTGTAGCTAGAGCTCCATTTTCGTCAGGTTCTCGAAATTCTTAAACGAGAACAGTTGTATGCCGTTCCAAGTATGAGTCTGGCTTAGGGAAGTGTATTTCCTTGGCCATGTCATTTGTCGCGATAATGTCAAAGTGGATCCAGCTAAGGTAGAAGATGTGATGAATTAGGGAGTTCCTCAAACTCCTTTTAAAATTAAAAGTTTCCTTGCCTTAGCTGGATGCTATCGGCGGTTCATCCACAATTTCTTGAAGCTTATGGGTCCGTTGTCCAAACTGACTCGCAAGGATGTAGCTTTTGTGTATTCGGAAGCTCAAGAGATATCTTTTCCAATCTTGGAATGAATGTTATGTAAAGTTCTGATCCTTACCTTGCCTGATGGTTCGGTAGACTTTACTGTATGTGGTGATGTCTAGTGCGCGGGTCTGGGTTTTGTTCTGGCGCAGTGTGATAAAGTGGTTGCTTACGCTTTTAAGAAATTACAATCACATGAAAGGAACTAACCAACCCATGATTTTGAGCTTGCTGTTGTGACATAAGCATTGAAGTGTGTAGTATGCACTAGTTACAATAGTCTATTGTATGTCTTTTTCCAGAAAGAACTCAACATGCGGCAGTGCCGTTGGGTGGAGTTAATTAAAGACTACGATTGTGAAATCCGTTACTACCCTGGTGAAGCCAAGGCTGTAACGGGTACTTTGAGCTTTAAAAGATTATCAGCAAGAGCTAGAATTATGAAGATCACGCAGTGTCAGATATGTACGCAAGTCAAGATGGAGTACTAGAGACCTTGTGACAATCTACAACAATTAAATATTCCAGGGTGTATGTTCATTTCGTAGTCTTGAGTAATTCTGTTTTGTTGACTTGTTCGACTCAGTTTTATTTTGATAAGATTGTATCATGTCACGGTCTCTTTTGTTCGATTGATCGTGATTCTCTGATGTTTCTAGTTTCTAGCAAAGTTTGTAATATAAGCTTGGCACATGTGTTCACCAAAGCACTGCCTAATATTTGCAAACTAATGGCCAATTTGAACGGATGATCTGGACGTTGGAAGATATGCTTCGTTTGTGTGTACTCAAGTGTGGTGGTTATGGGATTCTCATCTCCCATTGATTGAATTTGCTTAAAATAGTTCATAAACATTCCAGCATTGGAATGCCACCATACGAGATTCTATGTAAGAAACGTTGTCATACTCCAACCTATTGGTTGGAACCTAGTGAGAAGCAACTCGCCGGACCTAAGGTTGTTTAGATCGCGAATGACAAAGTAAATGTGACTCTAGAGAAGCTGAAAGTAGCCCGTGACCTACACAAGATGTATGCGGATCCTAAACGCTGCCACGCTACATTTTATGTTGGTAACTGTGTATTCTTGAAGGTTTCCCCTCGGAAAGGCTTATTTTGTTTTGGACGCAAAGGGAAACTAAGTCCACATTTCATGGGCCCATTCAAAATCGTGCGTAAAGTCAATGATCAGATGGTAACTCTTGAGCTGCCGCCTGAGCTATTTGGAATCCACGATACCTTTAACGTATGCTACTTACAACTTTGAAGAGGAGCAGATTGTTTCGTTGCAAGAACTAAAGGTTGGCCCTTCTAAGCGACTCGTGGAAGAGCCCGTTGAAATTCTTGACACAAAGGTCAAGAAGCTTCGAAAGAAGATGATCAAGCTGGTTTTGTTAAGTGGAAGCACAACTTAGGTTCAAACCTCATCTGGAAAATCGAGGACAAGATGAAGACAAGATACCCCTACCTGTTTATCACTCGGTAGATTCCGAGGACGGAATCTTCTTAAAGGGGGTAGATTTGTAACATCCTCGATTTGGGCCTAGTTGTAAATCGTGTGTGAATATACGTAAGATAGTGGCTAATGTAAAGGGTCCAAGTTGTAAGCTAGTTGTATTAATAAGAAGAGTTAATTGTATATTTGTGATTATGTGTAATTACATGTAATTGTGTGTATATATGTATATACATATTAAATAGTAGATAAGTAAAAGAAAGAAGAAAAGAAGTGAAAATCAAAAGGCGGTGCCTCTGGATGTGGTTTGTATATATATATATTTATGTTTGTAAACTTTGACTTTATAGTCAAAGTTGCCAAAGTTAACAAAAGAAAAGAAAACGCACAAACTCTCTCTCGCTTGTCTCTGCTTCCTGGATTTATTGAAAGAAAGTGAAGGGTTGTGATTTTGAATCACACAAAGGTAAACCTCTGTTTATTGTAAGGATTTAAACATGTATGAATCATATTTAAAATCCATATTCTTGCAAAACTCCATTAATGAGCATGCAAGCTTACATTAAAAGTAAGTTTGCCATGTTTGATTTTTTTATTGATGTTATTTTGTTTTGGAGATTCATATACATGGTATATGAAGCTCTAAGGTGTTTTAAATATAAAACTAACATGAATGAAATCTGGAAATGAAAGAAAGAAGGTGGCAGATTTTCAGTCTTGGAGGTGTCGGATTCCGAGACCTGATTGTGTCGGAATCCGCATGTTTGTCCAAATCTGCAAGTCGAAATCCGATAGTGTCGGATTTCATTGAAAGTGTCGGAATCCGACAAAGTCTCAGATTTCTTCCAAAGTATCGGATTCTATTAGTTTGTCAAAGTTCACAATGCTCCAAGTATCGAAATCCGAGTGTCGGATTTCCTTAGTGTTGGAATCCAATAAAGTGTCGGATTTCTTCTAAGCATCGGAATCCGCTAAGTCAAAGATGCCCAAGTGTTGGAATCCGATAGCATGTCAAATTCCCAAAATCCGTAGGTTTCTAAATCCGCATGATTGTCAGATTTCCCATAAATCCGACAGTTTTGTCGGATTTCCCCTAAGTTTCGGATTTCCCCTAAGTTCCGGATTTCCCATAAATCCGACAGTTTTTTCGGATTTGTGTTGGGTCCGGATTTAGGGATGCCTATGTTGGTTTTGTAGCCATTCTGTATATGTTAAGATAATTAATGTAAGTAATACTGTGCTAGGTGAACTTGACGTACTAAGTAAAGCAGAAGTGAAATAGTTATATGTTTAAGCCACTCATGTGAGTAACGACTTTCATAAGCCTCGGTAGAGGAAGATTTATATGTTAAGTGTTTTAAGTGCACGTATGCTTAAAAGTAAATGAATAAATATTGCCATGCTACTTAATGCACAATGCCATGCTAAATACTTGTCATGAGTAAGTTAAGTGTATGCCAGCGGGATCCAAAATTGGAACCGCCTAGTTAAATGAATGATATGCATGATACTTATCCTGAATGAATCAGTAATATGAAAGATGAATGATATGTACGCTAGGGATCCAGATTTGGATCCATAATGATGATGTAGTGAATGATATTGCATGATTAAGAAATAAATGAATGTGCATGCTAAGTGAATGATCCAGATTGGATCAGTATGTGTATGTGAAATGTTTGCGAACAACAGAAGCATGGTTAAGGTCAGCCGGATAGTTGGATCCCAACAGGACTTCGGTCAGTTCGTGGATTTAACGGTGATTCGGGGTGCATCCCGGGTCATGGTTCTGCAGAACTGCCGTGCCTTAACGTGAGATAGTAACCAGCCAGAATCTGGCCGGGATTACTTGGAAACCTTTGGTTCCGTAAACGATGCTCGGTGGACTGCTTTATGCTCCCCCACCAGCGTGGATGGTCGTGTCTGATTCCCCGGTGTATTGGTGTTGAGTGGGACTAGCTATCCTGCAAGAAACAACTTATATTGATCATCAGCACACAGCAATGTGATAGGATAGCATTGTATGCTTATTCCTGATATGCATGACTTGATCTAATCATTTATGTTAAGTTTTTGCTCACTAGCTAAGTGTAGCTAACGGTGCCATGTTAACTGCTTTTGTAGATTGAGAATAGCTTGCCTGGTGAGCTGGGTTGCCCTCCTGCTGGATATTTTTGGTAGAACACTTATGTTGTAATATATACATTATGGTCGGTTGTTATGTAGAGTAACACCTGGTTTCCACAGCTTAAATTAATGCTATATAATGGTGATTAAGTTCACGTTCGTTAAAAAAGCAAATTTTTTGCTAAAATCTGGTAAATGCAAAGCCGGTGTTACACGAACCATAGAGTTTCCTTTGACTTTGTGCTCGTCAGCATAGTGAAAGAAGGAGAAGAGCAGCTCCTTAGCGTTGGTAGTGGATGAGGTGAGTTCCTGGAGAGGAAGATGGAGAATAGATGCAAGAAATTTCGTGGTTATTTCAGCGAGCTTGCTACCAGAGAGCATACTGAAGTGAATACTTTGGCAGGAGGTTTTTGATTTAATGACTTCAGCGGACATCCAGAACTCATAGAGGTGTTCTTCAAACATCGGAACCTTTGTGGAAAGAGCAAAGTTCAACGGGCAGTTACGAAGGTAGGTCATGATTTGGTGAAGTGGTGAGGATGAAGGAGGAATGGTTAGGTCAGCGGCGAAGTTGTTGTCTTTGAAACAGATTGACTCCGGTGAGATTTTGGGGACGACATCATTTGGAAGAGTTACCTTCGCAGAAGCAATTTTGGGGGCTATGGAATCAAGCACAAGAGTTGTTTTTGCTTTTCAACAATAGAAATCGCCGGAGAAGATGATTTGCAGGTAAAGAACTTGAAAGGGCGATATGGGGTTTTAAAGGGTTTAAAATCTGAATCAATCTTGGTGGTTGAGTAAATCTAGGGTGAAAACGAGCGCGAGAAACCGGAAAATATGCAAGGATACTTTGGAGATGTCAAACAGTTATTGGGTAAACCAATTTACCCGGCGTTATATTGGAAATAGCTGATGAAAAAAAATATCCAAACTTTGCATTTGAAATTTTAATCTCAACAAAAATAAAATAGACGGAAGAAAATAAAAAGAAGAACACAATGCCAACAAGAATAATAGTTAAGCTTGGAAATTACTAATTCCATATATGAACAAAAGATGATTACATGATGTTAATCACGATTTACATAGACTGCCAAAAGAATATTACATTCATGTTTAAGATAACACAAATATTTGAGATGAGACTTCTATCCCAATCCCTTCTTCAGGAATGCGAACAGTGATCACGTAGCACACCGGGGAGAAAACGAAACTGATAGTAAACTCCATGAGTTTTCAAGAAAGTGAAAGATTTTCTGTGAATTGTTTCTTGTTTTGCAGAAGATGAAAAAGGAAATAAAATCTTTGGATGTTTATAAAGAAAATTACTCATGATTACGCTTCAAAGATGATTTGACAGTCAGAGAGAGGCAGGGTAAAAGTAGTTATTCAAGCTTAGCTGTTAGGGTGGCTGGCATTAAATGTGACAAGAAAGAATGAATAGTAACAATCAAACTTACCTGAAATAGCTATATTGCTGAAGGATTTAACATTCCTATTTCTGCAACCAGTTGATTGAACTGGTGTTCATCTAGGGCTTTCATGAAGATGTCAGCGAGCTGATGTTCAGTGGAGATGAATCGAAGCTCAATTTCATTCTTTGCTATGTGATCTCGAATAAAATGATGGCGTACATCAATGTGCTTTGTACGAGAATGGAGCACCGGGTTATTGGAGATTTCAATAGCACTTGTGTTATCACAATAGATAGGAGTGCGCTGAAAGGAGATGCCATAGTCAGCGAGCTAATGTTGCATCCATAAGACTTGTGCGCAACAACTCCCAGCTGAAATGTATTCAGCTTTAGCGGTGGATAGAGAATGGAGTTCTGGTTTTTGCTTTGCCAACTTACTAGTTTTCCACCTAGTAGCTGACACCCACCTGTAGTACTCTTCCTGTCAATCTGACATCCGGCATAGTCTGAATCTGAAAATCCAATTAATTCAAAGCCGGAGTCTCTGGAGTACCATAACTCAAGTTCAGGTGTACCTTTCAGGTATCTGAAAATTCGTCTAACAGCCGTCAGATGTGATTCCTTTAGGTTCGCCCAAAACCTTCCATATAGGCATGTGGAGAACATTATATCAGGACGACTGGCCGTCAGATATGGCAAGGAGCCAATCATCCCTCTGAATGTGGGAAGATCAACTGCTTTCCCATTCGGATCAGCTGTGAGCTTAGTTTTTGGAACAATGGGAGTCTTCATCGGGGAGGAGTCTGAAAAGTTGAACTTCTTGAGTAAGTCATTGACATATTTCCCTTGATTAATGAAGATACCTTGGTCAGATTGCTTAATCTGAAGCCCAAGGAAGAAATTCAGTTCTCCTATCATGCTCATCTTGAATTTCTCTGACATGATTTACTCAAATTTCTTGCATAAACGATTGTGAGTAGAACCAAATATAATATCACCAACATAAATTTGAACTAGAATAAGTTCACCTTTTTCTCTACACCGAAATAGAGTTTTATCGATGTTCCCTCTCTGAAATTCATTCTTCAGAAGATGAGTGGACAAAGTATCATACCAGGCACGCGGAGCTTGTTTCAGTCCATAAAGAGCTTTGTCGAGCTTATACACATGGTGTGGAAAGTGGGGACTTTCGAATCCAGGAGGTTGTTGAACAAATACTTATTCTTGAAGTTCTCCATTCAGAAAGGCGCTTTTAACGTCCATCTGAAATACCTTGAATCCCTTGAATGCTGCAAAGGCTACGAACATGTGTATTGCCTCCAGACGAGCAACTGGAGCAAACGTTTCATCATAATCTATACCTTCCTCTTGACAGTAGCCCTTTGCAACTAATATGGCCTTGTTACGCACAACTAACCCAATTTCATCACGTTTGTTTCGGAAGACCCATTTTATACCAATAATGGACTTGTCTTCAGGTGGGACAGTCAGCTTCCAAACTTTGTTCCTTTCAAATTCATTAAGCTCTTCTTGCATAGCGACCACCCAGTTTGGGTCCTTCAGAGCTTCATCGACTTTCTTTTGTTCGACCTGTGATATAAATTCAGAGAACATGCAGAATGCAGATGTAATCGAATTTCGGGTTTGCACTCCAGTATTTGGATTACCAATCACATTTGTGATAGGATAAGCTCGAGTCCATTTCGTGACCCTTTGTGGTTGCTCCTGTTGCTCATCAGCAGAGGAGTCATTTGTTTCCAAAGGATCTTCAGTGACCTGATTCACATTAATAGAAACAACATTATCGTCAGTATTTACCTCCTGAGAGTAGTCATCGAAGTTATCATTAAATGACTCTTTTAGAAGATCAACAAATTCATCAGAGACAATTTGACCAGTATGATTTGAGGTTGACTTTGTATTGAACTCATCAAAGGTGACGTTTATTGTTTCAACCACAGAGTTTTTTCTTGGGAAGAAAAACACGATAAGCTTTAGAAATGTCAGAATAGCCTAGGAACACTCCTTGTTCCCCTTCGGGATCAAATTTGCTTTTCTAATCTTTGGTGTTCAGGATGAAGCATGTGCTTCCAAAAACATTGAAGTATCCGACATTGGGTGACTTCAGATAAAGTAACTCGTAGGGAGTTTTGCTGTGGCGCTTGACAATGATGGACCTGTTTTGAGTGTAGCAAGCAGCATTAACAACTTCAGCCCAAAAATGCCCTTTCAGAGTTCGGGCAGCTTTTATCAAGGTCCTGTTTCTTCTTTCAGCAACCCCATTTTGCTGAGGAGTATATGGGGCTGAGAAGTTTTGGATGATGCCATTTTCATCACAAAAATCTTGAAGAGTAGAGTTCTTGAACTCTGTTCCATGATCCTCAAAGCAGTTTAACTTGTGTGTCAAACTGTCTTTGCACACGACGAATAAAGCTCATCAGAGTTTCAGCAGTATCGCTTTTGTTACGCAAAAAGAATACCCATGTGAACCTGGTGTATTCATCAACAACAACTAGGGTATACTTCTTGCCTCCCATACCAGGGGAACTGACAGGACCAAAGAGATCCATATGAAGTAAGTGAAAGGTGGAGTTAACTTGGTTACAATGTTTGGATTTGAAGACAGACTTCTTTTGCTTTCCCTTCTCACATGCATGACACAACTTGTCTTTCTGAAACCGAACTGACGGTAGACCTCTGGTAAGCTGAAGCTTAGAGAGTTTGCTGATGTTTTTAAAGTTGAGATGGGATAACCTTTTGTGCCATAACCAGTTAACCTTGGAATCAGCTTCTGAAAAGAAACAAGCATCTTTTTCAGAGGTGGCAAAAATCAACAACGTACATGTTATCCTGCCTTTTTGCTAGTAAGACTTCTTTGCCTTTCTTGTTGAAGATTGAACCTTTGGTCTTCTTGAAATGCACTTCATAATCTGCATCATTCTTAATGTTACATGAGCAACATTCTTAATGTTGACTGAACCTTGGTTAAGATAACCATAATCATCAATTTTGCCACATTTTCCTCCACCAAATGTAACCTTGGGGCCATTTGCTGTTTGAACCCCATTCAGTAGGGACTTACGTCCGGTCATATGCCTTGAGCATCCACTATCAAGGTACCAAATATTATTATGCTAAACGCCCTACACAGAAGGATTAAAAGTTAGTTCATTTGAAGAGCCCAAACTTTAATGGGCTCCAAAACACACTGCTTAGAAGAGCAACTAGAAACTTTGCCTTCATTAGAACAAGAAGTCTCTTCATGACCTCTTACTCCACATTTACAGCACTTTCGAGTGGATTTAGAATTCTTTGCCTTAACTCTTTTATTCTTTTTCTCATTTTCACCAATTAACTTTAAAATTTTGAAAAGAGAATCTTTAACTGCTTTGAGTTTGGATACAGGCAGAGCAAAGGTTTTATCACTGTTTTTGGTTTTGGAGGGTTTTGAATTTTCAGTTGTGGATTGTAAGGTTTCAACTAATGATTCTTCATTTGACGAGATTATAGGGATGATAATATCATAGAAGACACTGGCTTTAGGAAGAAAGCTAGAGTTGGATAACTCAGCTATTTTGATATCAGAAGATACTTCACCAACTGATTCAGACGAATACTGATTGAGGGTTTTAGTACAGGTTTCCGATACAACTTTAGGTTGGGTTTCAATTGTGGTTACAGACACAACTTCAGATTTGGTTTCAATAGTGGTTTTAGAAACAACTTCAGGTTGGGTTTCGGTTTTCAGGGATTGGTTCAGTAGTTTTGTTGGCAAGAGTATCTTACTCAGTAGGAAGTTGAAGATTTCTAATTTCAGAAAAACTTAGATTTAAAACTTCAAATTTGGTGAATCTCTTTTTAAGGAGATTTTGATTTCCAACATCATTAATGCTTATGTCATTAAAAATCAATTCATCGACATTTTTTACACTTTTTGCTAAAATCAGCGGCTTGTTTAATATGTCCAATGACTACTTTTTCTCTTTGAATCACCATCTGATGATTTATATTCTCAAATGCTAGTTTAGTAGGACTCAACCAAAGATCAATAATCGACTGACGACATTTCACTTTTTCGTTAGAGTCTTGCAAATCCATTTTCACATTTTTGAGTTCATTTGTAAGAAATTCATGATGATTCCTTAAGGCATAAGACTTTTGAAGAAATTGTTCATTTTCTTTTTTAATGACATTTATTTCAGAGGTGAGCTTGGTGATAGTTTGCTTAGATTTGTTTTGATTGTTATGCGCAATTGTTAGATCAGAACACAAATAAGCAAACATATCATCCTTCTTTCATTGAATAATTTTTGAAATTTGATACCTTATACATCATGGTGATATTCCATCCTTCTGCTGAGCTTAATTTTTCAGCCTCAGCCAGATCCTTGCTGAACTTGCTTTTAGTGGCCATCAAGCACATTTCAGGATGTGTAGTTCCGAGAATTTCTTGAGCCACCAGACACTTTCCTCTAACTTCATTTTCTTCTTCCTCATCTGAATATGTTTCAGAATCAGTCCAGTTAAGGTCATCAGCAATCATGGCCTTTTCTTTCTTCTTTTCATTTGATGGTTTCAGGGCCTTATATTTAGCCTTTTATTTATCAGCCTTTGATGGAAACCCTTTCTTAGGATTTGAGGAGGTCTCTTTCACAAAACAGACAACTGCATAATGACCAAGCTTCCCATATTTGAAGCACTCATTCTTGGACCCTTCAGATGAGCCTTTTTTCTCTGATGAGAACTTCTTGTCAAATCTTCTCTTCCCATCATATTTAAACTTCTGAAACTCTTTATAATTTTTCATGATGAAGGCTTTTTCGGTACCTTCATCAGATCTTTCTACCTCCTCAGCATCATTCATCTGAGGCTCATCTTCAGAATCAGAGTCTTTAGTTTGCTTGTATTTGACTCTTTGAGGATTTTCAGCAACGAGGGCCAGAGTTTTCTTGAAAGCCTTCTTCAAATCAGTTTTCTTCTAAATGCGGGTTTGTTTGTCATTCAGCAGGATTCCATATAGCTTACGCATGTTCATGTCCCTGATCATGTTGTTGGTTCTCAGGATCATGCACATGGTATCCCATTCAGACGGGAGCGAATCCAGCAATCTGTTTAGTATTTGGAATTGCTCTCTGACAACTCCAACTTCAATCATGTCATTGAGTAGACATTTAAATCTAGTGTAGACCTTAGTGAGAGACTCTGAGTCTTTTGCACAGAAGCTTTCATACTTGCATATGATGTTGGTCTTCTTGTTCTCACGAACTTCAACAGTTCCTTCGAACGATATACATATGCTCTCCCGCATATCCTTAGCTGTCTTCAGATTACAAACAGTATGAAATATTTCATTAGGTAAAGCAATAACAATACTGTTTCGTATCTTAGCATCTAGACCCACTAGCTTCTTCTCCTCCTCTGTCCATTGAGATCTTGGTTTCGGACGAGAGAGAATGGAGGTTTTTCAGCAGAACCAGGCTCCACGGAGATGGTTTGAGGGATATAAGGACCTTCCTCCAAAACAACAAGAGAGTTTCAATCAAGATTTTCTAAATACAATAACATTCTGTTTTTCCAGCTAGAAAAATGTTCGATAGAAAACTTTGGTGGTTTGGCAGAGGAGCCATTATCGATGTAATCAAACTTCGACATGTTGAACAGATCACTAATTTATAGATAAAATTAGAACCTGCTCTGATACCAATTGTTTTTCCCGAATAAGTATAAAACTAACAATGAATAAGATCAAAGTGCGGAAATAGTTTTAAAGCAACCAACACACAAAAGTTTTCAAAGTAAGATTATATTAATAACCAAACATGAAAGAGTGCACAAGAACAAAGTTTGGTGGGATATGAATATATACAAATAAAGGACTAAAAAGAATAAAGTGAAATACGAAATGGATTAGATGAGAAATTTAACAAAAGATTGGTGGGATATGAATCAAAACAAAAGAGTTATAAACGAATCGAGAACATGATGTGTAAGGGTTTTAAAGACATTATAAATGTGCAGTTTTTGCCACAGTCAGGGATAGGCATAATTATGTATGGATTTCACAAGTAGAACAGACAATAAAGATAATCTTAGAAATTAATGTGGAGTTTCAAAGAACACGTGTTTTGTTCTGATTATGTTGTAAAAGAAAAAGATAAAAATGTACAGTGTGTTTTGTTCATATTATGTTGTAAAAGAAAAAGATGAAAATGTACAGTCAGATCTAGAAAGTTGAATTAAAGAAACAGAAAAGAAGAGGAAACCAATAAAGAAAGTTACACCGGTGTTTAACAAAACAAGAAAGGAGGTGATGCAAAAGACCTGACCTATCTGTTCAGCAAGCAAGAGATTTCATATGGGGAATGCAGGCTTGGTTCCTCAACATGTTTTAATATGAAAACTCGGTTACACGAGTAAGAATTGTGAGAACTCAAGAAAATCATTGAAGAGAATATGTCAATAATCAAAAGTGAGAGCTTTTCAAATTACTACTGAAGAATCTAGAACAGAATCAAGTATGGCTATAGAAAGATCAAATGTGTATAAGCATAATGTGACAGAAATGGATACTACTGAATTCCTTAGTGAATTTATACATATGAATATGAGGGAATTCCAAATAATGATTGGAATAGACCGATTAATTGTACCAGGCTACAATATTATATGAATAGAAAGTGATACAAGTTCATATCCCAAGTGGGGAAGAACTAATTATATGTGCTAATGTTAAAAATCGGAGAGTTATATGTGTGTTCAGTTTCAAAAGCTATGAAGTATCTTCAGCATGGATACATCGTTTTCTCAGCTTATGTTATAGATATTAAATTGAAGAAGATTGAGTTCAAAATATGTAAAAGTAGTATGTGAGTATCCTGATGTGTTTCCCAAAGTCAGGGTACCGCCAACCGGATTAGTGAAGGGAACTTCACCGATTATGAGAATTTCGTACAGACTTGCTCCTTCAGAGATGCAAGAATTAGTGAAATAACTCCAAGAACTGCTAGCCAAGGGGTTTATCACACCCAGTAGTTCTCCATGGGGTGCACCTATGTTATGTATGAAAAAGGAGGATGGTATTATTCATATGTGTATTGGCTATTATGAGCTTAATAAAGTAACCATCAAGAATAGTTTGAACCAAATATATGAATTATTTGATCAATTATAACGGGGTAAAGTGGTTTTCATGCCTCTTGGCCTTACTATCATCTTAAGATTAGAATGAATGACATTCCTTAAACCGTGTTGAGAACTTGTTATGGGCATTTTGAGTTTGTTTTAATGCCTCTTGGCCTTACTATGCACCAACAATGTTTTTGTATAAAATGAATAGGATGTTTAAGCCAATGCAAATTAAGTCAGTGATGGTATTCATAAATGATATTCATATTTATTCCAGAAGTCCAGTAGATTATGAGATTCATTCTTGAGGAGGATACAAAATAGAGAATAGTTATATGTTAAGTTTTTCCAAATGTGAATTTCAAGATACAAGAAGTGTTATTTTCAAGTCAATTAGTAGCAAATATGGTTCTTGCGCTGCCAGAAGAGATTGAAAAAGTGAAAGTATTTTGTGATGTTTTGTACAGTAAGTTGGGAAGTGTACTGTTTACACCGATGGTAAAAGTTTGAAATGTTTTGTGAATTAGAAAGATTATGATTGGGATATTATATTATTATGGTAAGGATAAAGTTATAGCCGATGTTTTGAATAGAAAGTCACAAACAGTTTTTATGAAGGATTAGCCATTAAAATGAAAATTACAATGCTCTTATTCTAATATGATAAGAGCATTTCAGTCAAAAGTGATCAAAAGTGAAAAGTATAAAGAACAAGTAATTAATCTTGTTAAAGACAGATGTGATGTGTAAATTTAATATGGTCGTATATTGGTACCAAGTATTGGAAATGCGTGTTGAACCTATCTAAATGAAGTTCACATGTTTAGATTTTATATTAAGCTAGAAGCTACAAATTATATAAAGACCTTTGGGAAGATTATTGGTGATCAGATATGAACTGAGATGTAATCAGATAAGTAGAGAAATGTCTTTAAATGTGTACAAGTGAAAGCTCAATGTCAGAAACCATATGAGAAGTTATCATGGTGGAAATACCAGTCTAAAGATGAGAAAATATTATTATGGACCTGTATACCAAATTACCCAAAACCTTACCAGGCTATAATGTGATGTGGATGATTGTAGGCAGGTTAATTAAAAGTGTATGTTTTGTCTCTATTAGAGAGACTTATACCTCAAAACGTTTAACATATGTGTATGTGAAAGAGATTGTGTCTCATTATAGTGTACCGGTCTCTATTTTATCAGACAGGTGTGGGAATTAATCTTCATATCAATACAACATATTATCCTCAGACAAATAGTCGGAATTAAAGGAATATGAAGATCTTAAAAGACATGTTTTATGAGTGTGTTATTGATTTCAGAAGAAAACTGGGGTGTACACTTGCTATTGACAAAGTTCTTGTATTATAACACATAACACTCCAGCATCGGGACACCGGGACACCATTGAATAAAGTATTGTATGATAAAAGTGAATATGAAGATGTTAGAAGACAGGTTTTATGAGTGTGTTATTGATTTTAGAAGAAAACTGGGGTGTACACTTGCTATTGCCAAAGTTCTTGTATTATAATACATACCAGTCAAGCATGGGAACGCCATTGAATAAAATATTGTATAAATAAAATATTGTATGAAGAAAACTCCAGTGTATTGGGGTGATGTGATTCAAAAAGAGTTGAGTGATTATCAGCCGACAGAGTAGATAAAAAGAGTTACACACATAAGCAGAGATTATCATTTGGGTTTTGAGGTGGGGGAATGCGTATTATTAAAAGTGTTAGCATGTGAGAATGTGATTCGATTTAAAAGAGAAAGAAGACCAAGTCCGAGAATTAATAAACAATCCAGAATTTTTGCATATGTGAAGAAAGATTGCTTATAAGACCAGAATCGCCAAAAGAGTTGTCACAGATTTATGACACCTTACATGAAATATATCTAAGAAAGTGTTTAGCACATGATTCAGCAACCATATCATTGTAAATGTTAGTATTGATGATAAACTATGTTATATGGAACAGTGTATAGCAATATTGGAAATAAAGGTTAAGACCTTACGTAATAAACTGATTGGAGTGGTTAAGGTCTAAAGAGGGTGAGGATGTGGACAGAAAATGATGAGTAGTTATCCAGAACTCTTCGGCAGTTGATTTCGGGGACGAAATCATTTCAAGTGGGGAAGAGTTGTAACATCCGTAATTTTATTTATAATACGCGAGAAAGTGTTATATGAGTTATAAATGTATATATGTGACTATAAACTAGAGGGGCCAAAAACGTCTATATAGAACTTGGAAAGGTTGAGTGACTAATTATGTAAATAGTCCATATATATACACACATATATATATATACATAGGCACCTTTGACTATTTGAAAGTCAAAGTCTTCATTTGTTTCAAATACATTCACGTAGCTTTTTCTGAAGTTCTAGATCAAAGAGAACAAGAACAAGTGGTTACAACTGATAATAGTTAAACTCAAGTTGGAGGTAAGGATTCTTGGATTATATATTTGAGGTTCAATGGGTTTTTATGATTCAAAAGGTTGAAACAAGAATGAAAACATGTTAGCATGAAGTATTGAGTGTTTTATACCGATAGAGATGTTGGAAAACATCCCCAAGATGTGAAAATATTGATTAATATGAGTTTGTATGAGATTTGGCCAGAAAAACAGCAAGTTATCGGGTTCAGAGTACACGAGGCACGGGCATGCCTTGCGGTCATGACCGCCATATGTTCATAAGGTCCAAACGTGCCTTAGGCGTGCCCGAGACGTGAAGATATAAGTCGGATAGAAAGGTCGGATCAATAAGTCATGTGAGAAAGTCGGATGAAATGCTAGGCACGACCCTACCATTGTAGGGTAAGGGTGTGCCTATGATAGGGCACTGGAGTACCTATTTGGGGCACGGGCATTTAATTCAACATGTGTTTAATACATATCATTAATATATAACTGTAGATTAGATTATAACACTTCATTTTATAAGGTGAGTCTTGTAGACTATGTTTCATATGTTCATAATGATGTTATTACAAGGAATACTTATATGTATTCGTTATATGTGTTATAAAGCATGCTGCTTTGTGCAGTAGTGGCTCAGATTACTACCCTGGGTCTAGAACCAGTGGTTGGCTATATTCAGAATGTGATTATATTCATGTGTTTATATGATTTGAAGTCTAGTTTACTCACTAAGCTCTCGCAGCTTATCGGATATTATTTTAAATGTTTTGCATGTTTTAGCAAACGCAAAAGTAAAGCTCCGGTTTGACTACTTTTTGATAAACGTTTTAGAAACAATTAATGCCCGGTTTGTAAATGACAAGTTTTGGTTTTAAACTTGTGATAGTACATATGTGAGTATCTTTATGTATACATCAGATTTACGTATAGTTACGCTTCCGCTTTTATGAAAACCTTTGAGATGTGAATGTTTAGATAAGGTTTTACTGCAAATGGTATTTTATTAAATTGGGACGTTACAGAAAAGAAGATTATGAATAAGTACAAAGTACAAAGTCCGCCAAACAAAAGTACAAAGTCCTTAAACTAGTACTTTATTAAACTAGGACAATAAAATCCGCCAAACAAAAGTACAAACTTCTTAAATGTTAAAAACGCAAAATAAACAATAAAAGATTTACAGTAAAAACAATAGTACGTTATTTTAGTATTTGTTATTTTGACTATATAAATTTCTTACTTTTACATTTAATTATTCAATAGGTGATATTTTAGTATTTTGGATCGATTCATAATTCTATTTAATGATGAATAATCTTAAATTATTCGGTTGTTCGATGACATTATTTATTGGTATAGAATAGTAATACAACATAGTTTTAATTATATTCATTTATATAAGTGAATAAAAAAGTAAAATCAAAATTTCAATCAAACCAAAATAAATACCGAATTTGAATTTGAATACAACGGAAACGAACATTTATTATTAAAGTAGAATATAAATGAAAATTGTTTTCGAAATTTGTGCCTAACGTTAGAAAACAAACATAAAGAAAATCGTAGTTGAAACGAAAAACTGTATTCGAAAATCATACTCGAAAACCGTATTAAAAAATCGTATTCGAAAATCATACTCGGAAACCGTATTAAAAAATCGTACTCGAAAATCGAAAAAATTATGGTCGATGACAGTTGGCCTAAACGGGTCGACCACACGAACCCGGCACGAAAAAACTAACACGACCCGAACTTGACACGAAAATAAATGGGTCGAAATTGGGTCGTCACGAAACTGACCCGAACTTGATAACACGAACCCGACCCGAATTGTCAACCTTAGCTTAAAGCACAAAATGGCGCTAAAGACGGTGAGAATGGACTCAACCCCGGTTTTTTAATTAAAAACTAGGGTTAATAGTTTCCGGGTTTTTAATTAAGGAACCGGGTCTAAAAGGGGCCTTAAAAATATTGAGAGACATATTCAACCCCGATTTTTACTAAAAAAAAACGGGACTAAAAGTCTTAAAACTTTTAACCCTAGTTTTTTTATTATGAAACCGGGTTTAAATTACTAAACATAAAAAAATATAGGTGGTATACATTGGAGTTTTTAGTTCTCCCTCCTCTTATCCACCCTCAATTTCCTTTCCCTCCATCAAAATTAAGTGAACCCTAATTTATTTCTATGGAGTCCTTGCTTCCCTCCTCTCCTTCCCTCATCTTCCAACTGCATGTAGCACACATGTACACTCATTGTACTCACCTTCCTAAATTCTCATGTACTGCATTTGGTGAAAATAATGAGAAAATTCGGTTGCAAAACTTCTAATCTTCCTTCTCTTATTCATCGAGTCTAGCCGACTCGAACCGTCTTCTATAGTTCATCCCTTTCAATTTCACTTTATAACAAAAAGGTTTTCATTAGCAAGGGTGTTATAAAAATAGCTTTTTGACAGGCTTATTCTATTCTATCATTCAGATGTGAGCTAGGGTTAAACAACGCGTGCATTGCGTTATTAGTTTGAACCAACATGGCTAGAAATTCTTAATTTGTGGTTCAATTATATATAATTCTAAATAATCTATTATGAGTTTATGACACATTTATATAATAATCAAGAAATATATAAATCGATACATATTTTTAATTTTTCTTATGGGTTGTTGACTATACTTTGGAATAAGTTGTCACCTATGAATTGAATGGTAAATGATGGATGTATCAAATGATAGACGTGACAGATTTATTACTTCGGAATGGCTTAAAAAAGTAGACAAACTTTTTTTAGACTTTGTCTTTTCACTTACTAAAGGGAGAACTTGAACAATAACACTACAGAGTAGACGTCCTTATTCTAGGTTCATCTGCGGAAAGCTTCTATGAGATGTTGGAAGCCGCTAATTAGCCTTTGTATGCAGGTTGTCAAACATTTTCAATAAAGAAACTTCTATTATCAAAACGTAGTCTTCCAAAACAAAGATTGATACATGCAAAAACCAGTGCATGCTTTTCTATAAAGAAAGTATAAACTTAAGCAACCGTTAGGTGTGCAGAGCATCTCATTACAAGGATAACAGCACACGAAGCAAGGTCCATAATTCTGTGTTGATATATTTTGTTTTTAAGTCTAAAAAGGTGGATCAAAAGGCAGAGTGACACTATGATCATCTGACCAACACATGAAATGGTACATCCAAGTGATGTGCCACTTGGAAGCATTATGACTCGAAGAATATTCTTTATTTGCAAGAAGGATACGTGGCACTATGATCAAAACCTTTGCTGAATTAGCATTTCCGAAATAGAAACTTGCTTAAGAATGTTTGCTCCATGAATATTGTTAGCCTTAATAATGTTTAACCGTTTAACATATAGACATCCTTTTAATATTTAGCTATAATATGTATAATAAGGCCTTGTTTGGTTCACTGTATTTCGTGGGAATTGTATTTCAAATACAGGGAAATGTTGTGTTTGGTTGGAAAAAAAGGGAGGGATTTCAAATGCTGGTATTTCTTGAAAATCCCTCAAAATCCCTTACACAAGGGATTTTGGAAATACATGCACCCACTTGGTATTTCAAATGCTTTATATGAAGGATTTCCAATTTTACCTATTTGCCCTTAATTACCCTAAAACAAAATCGTGCCCTGCTGTTTTTCTCAAACCCACAGCCGACAAACCCTTCATCCACATTTATCTCCTCAGCCTTCATCGAATACGTGCCCTGCTGTTCTTCTCAAACCCACAGCCGACAAACCCTTCATCGACATTTATCTCCTCAGCCTTCATCGAATACGTGCCTTGCTGTTCTTCTCAAACTCACAGCCGACAAAACCCTTCATCGAGCGGCGCCTTCATCCCCTTTGCCTTCCTGCCGTCGACCCAACTCCGGCGAAGTCCTTCTCTCGGTAATCTTCTTTGCCTCATTAGTGCTATTTGTTAAGATTAGTCGAAGCCCTTGGTCTAAATTGTTTCATAAATTGCTACTGTGGAGTTTTTGATGATAAGTTGCTGTTGTGGATCTATAGTATGGGGGTGTTTGTTTAAGCTTATTTTTTGGGCTTATTGACTTATTAATAAACTGATTTTGGGTTTAAACTCATTTGCCTACTGTGTCATTTGCCTACTGATTTTGGATGCCTGCCTTTGGTTATAAACTGTTTGATTATAAATTGCCTTTGGTTATAAACTGATTTTGAACTAGTCTCCCTCCCTCCCTCGCTCTTCTGTTTTCGTTTATGTTTTCTTGCTACTATTTTCTAAACACAAATAGTTGATGATAAAGCTAATTGCTTAAGCAAAAACCTAAACAAGGGGAGGTTTTGAACTTGGTTAGTGACTTATGTACAGTTTGTGCCTCAAATACCTCGTCTCAAATAGTAAGCTTCAGTATTCTTGTTATTCATTAGTTGAACCTCTGTTTCAGCATTGAGGGGAAACAAGACCAATCAAAGTGTCAGATTTGTGAAAAACAATCCCATATAAAAGGCGAATTTGGTTCTAGGCCAAGCTTTCCTCTTCACATCTATTCACATTGTCGTTTCATCGGTTAAAGATCAAGAAATGATTACTCTTTTTTATGCATGGTATATGCTTCTGCAAAATTTTCATAGACATCACAATGTAAATTCAGTGCTGCACTCTATCTTGGAGTCTTAAATATTTCATATGCTTCAAGGTTAAGCACATCAGTCTTCCTTTTGTATTCTTTATTTTGTATTATCTTTGCTAGTAGTATATTGAACAATCATTTCTAGCTACAGTAGTGTATATTCAAGTTGTTGCAATTCAAAAGACCTTAGTTTGACTTTTTCTTGGGTTAGGCAGATGACCTTTTTGTTTATTAGTTTTTTTTTCTTTTCCATCTTTTTTGAACTAATGGTGATTAAAAGAATACCCTTTTAGTCTTATATATATTGTTTCATAAATTGCTATTGCTTCATAAATCTCTATTGCTTTCTGATATCCAGAATACCCTATAATACAAAATTTCAAGTCATGGCTCGACTTAGTTTAAACACACGCAAACGTAAAGAAAGAAGAATGGAAGAGTGTTTGGAGTCATGTTATGTAGTTGCCATTGTTGTAGTGTTTTTTCTTTTATCGAGTTGGATGTTAATTGTTAATAGGAAGAAGTATAAACCGAGAATTCGAAATACTTCGTCAAAGGTTGATCGGTACCCGATATTGCATAGATTGGTTTATGAGAGTGATGTGATGGCCATATCGCAAATTAGAATGAATCGAAGGTGTTTTACAAAGTTATGTGACATGTTAGAAACATTAGGAGGGTTACGAGCAAATAGAAATATGGGTATTGACGAAGAGGTTGCCATGTTTCTTCACATTATTGCTCATAATGTGAAGAATCGAGTCATAATATGTCGTTTTCATCGTTCGGGTGAAACAATTAGTAGACATTTTACTCGTGTTTGTAATGCGGTTTTACGATTACATTCACGTTTGCTTAAAAAACCGGAACCCGTTCCCGAAGACTCTACCTCACCAAGATGGAAGTGGTTTAAGGTATATATATATATATACTTTTCAATAGTCTTTTTTTTTGCTTTTTGGTCTTTAAAATAACAAACTTTTATATCGGTTTAGAATTGTTTAGGAGCTTTAGATGGGACATACATAAAGTGCTTAGTACCAGTTGAAGACAAACCTAGATATAGAACCAGAAAGAATGACATTGCGACAAATGTATTAGGAGTGTGTTCTCAAGATATGCAGTTTATTTATGTACTATCTGGATGGGAAGGATCAGCAGCAGATGGTAGAGTTCTTCGAGATGCTATTCTTAGACCTCATGGGTTGAAAGTTCCAAGACCGGGTATGTATTATTAACATTTTAATATAGGTTATTACTTGGTTGACGCCCATGGGTTTTGATGGTCTATTGACTATGATGAATTAATATAGGTTATTACTTGGTTGACGCCGGATATACAAATGGAGAAGGTTTCCTAGCCCCTTATAGGGGTCAAAGATATCATTTAAATGATTGGCGTGACGGACACCAACCTACAACCGCCAAAGAGTTCTATAATATGAAACATTCTTCCGCAAGAAATGTTATAGAACGATGTTTTGGAATCTTAAAGGCAAGATGGGGTATTTTAAGAGACAACTCGTATTATCCTATAAAGTTGAAAAATAAGATCATTATGGCATGTTGTCTTCTCCACAACTATATAAGACAAGAAATGCCAGTTGATCCATTAGATAATGATTCTGCATTGGACAAAGGAACCGGAGACGTTGGGGATGAAGACATGGATAGTATAAATTCTATTGGTACTTCAAACGAGTGGACTATGTTTAGAGATAATTTAGCTCAGTCTATGTTTGATTCTTGGAGGGCTTCACAATATGTTTGAATTATGTATTGTTTTAATAGTAGTTGAACTTGTTTGAATTATGTATTGTTTTAATAGTAGTTGAACTTGTTTGAATTATGTATTGTTTTAATAGTAGTTGAACTTGTTTGAATTATGTATTGTTTTAATAATAGTTGAACTTGTTTGAATTATATATTGTTTTAATAGTAGTTGAACTTGTTTTAATTATGTATTGTTTTAATAATTGTTTGAATTAGGTATGTCAAGCAAAATTCGAAATTATCGTCCGTGGACAAATAATGAGGAAGCAAAGCTTGTTGAAGCTTTGGTCAACATGGTGAATAGTGGTGCATTTAAAGCCGACAATGGCTTTAAATCGGGCTATTTACAACATTTGGAACAAGTTCTAAAGATATCACTACCAACTTCAGGTTTATTAGCTAAACCTCATATTGAATCAAAAGTAAGAGTGATGAGACTTGATTGGCAAATTGTACATGACATGGTTCATGGGTCAAATACTAGTGGATTTGGTTTTGATCCTCTTACCAATTGGGGGGTTGCTGAACTTGATGTTTGGGAGGCATATCTCAAGGTAAATAGTTTAATAATTATACTTATGTTATTATTTATTATTAATCGTGTTTAAAATATAAAATAGGTTCATAAAGGATCTAAAAAGTGGAAAAACAAGTCGTTTCCTTATTTTGAAGACTTGTGTACCGTTTTTGGAAAAGATCGGGCTCAAGGAAATGAAGCTCGAGATTTTTTAGAAATGGAAGAGGAGGTCGAGAAAGAACAAACTCAACAATTGGATGATGATGATGATGATGATGAAGTGGAAGTGGAATCTAGTCAAGTTCCACCAAGTCGTTCAACTATGCAACAAGAAGTGACATCAACGGCAAGTAAAGGTAAGAAAAGGAAGAGCCAAGTAGACCCTATGCTTGAGGCATTTCAAAATGCTATTACCTTTCTTGGGGAAGGTATTGAAAAAATGTCAAACAAAATGAGTAAGGGGGTTGAACGAGAGGAGGACTTTGACAAGAAGCGTTCTATGATCACGTCTGAAATTTCAATGATGCAATCCTTGACTAGGATTGAAAAGTTCAAAGCATGTGAAAAGATCCAAGATGATATTGAGAAGGTAAAATTGTTTATGGACTTTGATGATGCGGATAAGGAGCACTATATCAAGTATATTTTGGAGCAATGAGTGTCGTAAGGTATTTGGATATGAATTATTTTGGACCTATGTTTTGTTGACACGAAACGATTATGTCAAGTATGTTTTAGACTACGTTTTGTGACTATGTTTTAAACTATTTGTGTTGATTGTTCTAAGTTTAAGTAGTTTATGCTTAAATTTTAGTTACATTTTTAATTATTAATAGTGTAAATTAATTAGTTATTATTTATTTGTCAATTAATTAATTAAAAAAAACTGTTTAAAATATAACTGAAGGGCAATTCTGTCATTTGTCACACATAATCCAAATCCTTTGATTGAATTGCAAAACAAACACGATTTCAAAAATGCAAATCCTTACAGATTTTGTCAACCAAACACAAGACTGGATTCACAATCCTGTCAAATGCAAATCCTACGAAATGCAAATCCCTTGACAGAATGCAAATCCCTTGAAAAAAATCCGTGTTTGGTTCACACACCAAGTATTATTTCCGACAACAGGATCAAGCAAAAGAGAGAAAAAGGCCAAAATGGGTTTTGGCAGCATGGTACACGGGCCGTTCTTGGAGTTGGTGAATGGACAAGAAAGCTCTCTCAAACTTGACCTTCTTCTTGGTGTTCTTTTGAGTACACAAGAATGTAAGAATATACTTGATTGTTGTTTTGGTGGTTACACACCAACCTACTAGCATTTGGGAATCAACACAACTTGGGGTGGACTTCACTAGAGAAATCCTAGCTTGGATTTTGAAGCTTGACTTGTTTGATTCTTGAAGCTTGACAAGAAGGGATTGTGGTACGTGCATTGGTACATTTCTATCCATCTTGTTTTTTTATTTAGTTGCAATTCCATGTTTAGATATTGGTCCATGAGAAGTGTTTGTTTGGTTAGCTTATTATTTTTTTATTGTATCTTGTTTCCGTTGCTACTCGTTTAAGCCAAACAAATACCTTCAGGAATATGCCTCTTGTGCTCCAAATTATTTAGCACTGAACTATAGGAATAAAAACTTGAGTGTTTGTCAAGAAAAGATATCACATATTCAATAAAAGATCACAAATGATCTACACAGAAATAAAAAACCAAATAAGATAGATGAGAGAGAGATAAAGGGAGAGGTGGCTATGGAGTATTGTTATGCTAAAATTCATAACAAGCAGTTAGACAAATATACCAAATAACGCAATATCATACATTCATACCATTAAAGAACCACATATTTGTGGTAAATAACTCAATAAGAACCTAATGTTCAATCTTACAAAATAAAAAAAAATAAACAACCTTTTACTCCAAGAATTTAGTCAAGTAGTAAACAGCAGCTGCATATTTTTTTCCTCACATGAAAAAGGGAGTGCTACCTTTCGTGTTACAATTAAGAATGTTCTCATAAGTGAACTGTAGTTCCTCTTCCTTTCCATCCATCATTTGCCGGGAGTGCTACCTTTCTTGATACAAAAAAGGGAGTGCTATCTTTCTTTATACATCTGTTTATTTATATATTTGTACACACCATCATACATATATAAACTCCATATCTTTAGTCTCATCACTATTCATAACAAAGTAAACCAATGTTATCAATTCAAGGTTTAACCTTCAAAACTCATTTGACCCATTTGTGTTTCCACTTCCAGAAAATAAGATTTACAATCATTCAAAAGTTCAAAGGAACAATACATACACTTAAATCGTTAACTTTTAATCTTTATAAACTCAAGAACACACTTCAAAGAAGTATTACTTACTTGAAATTGATATTCCTTGTTCTTGATTCCTTAATCCATAATTGAAGGATAAATTTTTGTTTGAATCCCTTGATTTCCAGCTTGTATTCCTTCTTTATTGTTCTTCCTTTCTCAGAAAATTCCAGAGAAGATAATGTATGTGTGTGTATCGTGAATGGACAGGGCAACATGAAACACATATGAAGATTCTAGTCAATGGAGGAAAAACACACACACCCACACACACAACAGAACACACACCCACACACACAACACACACACCCTACTCACAGCAGTATTAATACATCAAAGAACAATTCACAAAATTAACAAAATCAAAATCAAAAACCCTAATTAGCAAGACTATAACAAGAATTAGCAACAAAGTAAGCAACTTCAAACCCCAAAACAACAATTATCATCAAATATATAGTGTAGGGTACAAGTCTTGAAAATAAACCTACCTGATGGTGGAGGTGAGGAAGGAAGATGAAACGTCGGTGAGGAGCCGCAGTGGCGCCGAGGAGCGGTGGAGGCGCGGAGGAGAGGGGGTGACGTGAAGGAGCGGCGGCAGTGGCAGGTGAGCGGAGGCAGTGGATCGAGAAGGTTGGGGAAGTGAAAAGGGGATTTTAATTCAGAAAGCATTAGAGGCGACGGTTTTAGAGGCGACATATACCTTTAGGGGCGACAACGAAAAAAAGAGGGGGAAAGATTGCCGGGCTTTTTTTAATTGGCTTTAGTGGCGACACCAATAGGCGCGACATAGGGCAATAGGCGCGACATAACCGTGTGTCGCCCCTATTGCCTTATGTCGAGCCTATTGGTGTCGCCAGATTTCTTGTAATTACAAGGATAACGGCACACGAAGCAAGGTCCATAATTCTGTGTTGACATATTTTTTTATTATACTTAGACTTCAATGGTTGTTTATGTCTAAAAAGGTGGATAAAAAGCCATAGTGACACTATGATCATCTGACAATAAGATGAAATGGTACATCCTAGTGATGTGCCGCTTGGAAGCATTATGACTCAAAGAATATCCTTTATTTGCAAGAAAGATACGTGGCACTATGATCAAAACCTTTGCAGAATTAGCATTTCCGAAATAGAAACTTGCGTAAGAATGTATATCCATGAATATAACATGAACCAAGTAACTATCAAACAACATAAGAACTCAATAGAATCGATAATTACCGTAGATCGATGAATGCGTCAATTTATGAATGTATCCCACTGTGTCTCTGATAGTTTTCTTTATTTACACAACGAATGAACGGTGAGACTTGATGGAAGACAAAGGTTTTCGCCAGCCGTCGGATAGAGATTATCAAATGGCGATTACCAGGGAAAAGGCGCAAGGTTTGATCCACGGGGAAGCTAGGCTAGGGCTGCAAGTCTTCGTTGATTGGGAAGGAAGTTACACTGAAACGGCGTCAAATAGTTTACTCACCTAGGATAATAATAACTTCAAAAGGTAGTATAAATATGAATTATTTTGCTAAATACTTTTAAATCTATTTGGTTAATATCTATATGAAATATGTGGGTTTGGTAAAAAGCTCCATGAAATTTACCGGTAAATCTTTGTGTTCACAATGGATTAATTTCATTCTAACGACACAAATATTCATTTGCAGACTGGATATCAAGCGAGCGACACGGTTTACTCATTGAAATTCACTTTAAGTATTCATAATGAAACGGAATTTCATGTGAACGAGACCTGTTTGCTCGTTGAAATTCTCCTTGTAAATCTTCGTGTTCACATTGGATTATATGCTAACGACACCTGTTGCTTGTTGAAATTCATGGATAAATCTTCATGTTTACACTGGATTTTACGCTTATAAAAAGCTCTCGAAATCATCCATTTAATCAGGGATTCAGTTCAATTCAATTAGTGGTTCAGGACTTCAGTTCTGATACACTAGCTTTTAGGGAGTTTCTTTAATCAATGATTCACTTTGGGTTTTCAACCATAGAGCTTAGAGAGCTGCACAGAGATAAGCAGGTAATTCTTTTAACAAATTTGCAATTGTGGTTTGGATTTTCTTTAATTTCAAAATGGAATCTTATTTCTGTTGGTCTGACAACTCTTTTTCTAAAAAAAAAAAAAACTGTTGCTGTATTTTTTAATCGTATCTTAATTTCCTTTAATTCGCGACGTGTATCTTGTAAGCAACACATTCAATTTCTTATCATAACGTTTATTTTATACCTTTTGTGAGGTTTTATTTTAAATTCTTCTAAAAAAGATATTGACAATCATATTTTAATTAGAAAAGAAACCACTTTTAAAATAAACTACAAGCAAAAGTTATGATATTTTTGTGATGATAAAATATTAATGTATTATTATAAATTCATAATTGGTATTTTATTCTAGTAATATAATTAAATTTGAATGAATGCTTAGTAAATAAATTTATTATTCGTATTAGAAAGGTCTTCCCCATAGTTAAATATCTACTCCCACCGTAGACAATAGGTGTAGCTTACGAGTAGATTTAGAGAATGTGTTATATATATATATATCTAATTTATTGTTAATACTTGAAAAATACTAGGTATAAATAATTCAATTATGTCATACTCCAATTATGTCAATGATAATATATTAGTACTAGCTAAGCGACCCGTGTATTAATACGGGAATAATATAAGTCAAATTTAAACTTATATAGTTTTAAGAAGTACTAACATGTATAGTTAAAATAATTAGAAAGCATATATAGCAATATTTAAAATATTAATTAAATTTAAAAATTTGAATTTATGTAATTTGATTACATAAAATGATCAACAAAGGAAGCTGCAAATTAAAAAGTAAAATAATAATAGTTTTTCAATTCCAAACAAATTAATAACACTAACAAATTTCAAGCACATGAATAATATTATCTAAGGCGTTAAAAAATGTTTTTATGAAATGACAAATACGGAAAAGCTAATTACATGTCAATTATAAAAAGACCTAACCTAAAATACACTAAAAAATAGTGTATCATTTTCGACAAAAGATGCATTTTTCAAAAAGAAGTATACGTATCGATTTTTTTCTCTTATATTTGTCTGACGTTTGAATTCTTTCCAATTGTCACAAAAATCTTCACATTCATACTCTGGGCCCTCACCATCAACCTTTTATCATTAACTACCGTCAACTTCATCTTTGTTTGATAAGTTTCATAAGTAAAGATGCCCATTTGAAATTATATTTGTTGAAAATACAAACATACCAAGTAGGGATGCCCAGTAAAACATTAAATTATTAAAATTATCATATGTATATGCAGGACATTGTCATTAAACATTTTCCTAAATGAACAAGGCATGCAGAAAGAGAATTAAATTGGTTTATTAAACATTTTCCTAAATGAACGCGGCATGAAGAAAGAGAATTAAATTTGTTTATCAACCTGATCAGCTTTTGTTTGAACTTCCATCTTATGGAGTTTGAACTTGATAATCTTAAAAGGTGAAAATAATAAGCATATATGTATAAGAATTGGTATATTCTCCTCATAAACAATAACAAAATCAATACACTAATAACAAGAGCACGTATAAGTCAAAATATAAAGAGAAAAGCAAAACAAATATTAATTGTAACAATCGATTGAAGTTAGAAACAATCATAGAAATTACCTCTTCAAACAATCAAATGACGTTTTGTTCTTGAGATGAAGAAACCAAATCTCTTCAAGGAGTTGCAATGAACCTTGTGCATAGAAAATCAACTATGTATAATATATATGTCGAGGATGATATATATAACTCTTGTTGTAATCCGATTTATATCTTAATTTTCGAAAATATGGTTTCAAATCTCGAAAATAGGGATGTAACTGAAAATAGGGATGTTGTAATCCGATTTATATCTTAATCCAATTTATTAAGTTCAATCCACATACTTGCAATTTTTATTTATTTAGATTAGTTGAAACTAATCTAAATATTAAAATTTTTTAAGTTACTTTCAATCGTGTATATATATATATATATTAAAAATTAAGAAGTATAATATCTATACATATATATTATATTAATTTTAATTATTTTTAACTAATCTAACAATCTTTAATAACTAATTTAACTATTATTAAACATTTCCATATCTGAAACTTGAATGATTTCAAATTAATTTTAACTATTCTAGCATTCAAATTTAATTTTTAATCAAATTAGTTTTAACTAATCTAACTATTATTAAGTTCAATCAAATTTAATTTTTAATCAAATTAGTTTTAACTAATCTAACTATTATTAAGTTCAATCCACATGCTTGCAATTTGAATTTATTTAGATTAGTTTCAACTAATCTAAATATTAAAAATTTTGAACTTACTTTCAATCGTGTGTGTATATATATATATATATATATATATATTAAAATTAATTAAGTCCAATCTAACAAAATGAGAAAAAAAAATTTTGTCCAAAATATATCAAGTAACCTCTCTAATAAAAGAGGGGAACACGAGGATCACAACGGTATAATTCGTTTCGTCCAACGATTAACGGTTTGTGAGATAATTAATTTTAAATAAATTAGAGGAGAGAAAAAGTGGGGACCAATAGTTAAAAAGTCATAAATATATATATATATATATATATATATATATATATATTAAATTAGGACTATAAATTAAATTAGGACTATATTGAACATTCATATATATATATATATATATATTAAAAATTAAGAAATATAATATATATATATATATATGTGTTATATTAATTTTAATTATTTTAACTAATCTAACAATCCTTAATAACTAATCTAACTATTGTTACCCATTCACATTTAATTTGTGGTCAAATTAGTTTTAACTAATTCAACAATTATTAAGCATCTCCATATCTTAATTTTCAAACATATGGTTTCAAATCTCGAAAATAGGGATGTTATAACCGAAAATAGGGATGTTGTAATCCGATTTATTAAACTCATATTTGCTACCCAGGCCAAACAAGTGTTCTACATCCAAGAACCTTCTCAAGGAATCTAAAACACTAGCCGTTGGTGGGTATTTGAAAATGCTAATCATCGTAAAATTTGGGATCTCTGATTAAACAATGAACGCCTTGAAGACGTTGACAATGGCTCTGCAGAAAATGTCGACGTCGTTCATAGTAATAGTTCTTCTAATTGCACTCTTGTAATCGACCTCACACGGTACTTTGAAAGTCCGGAATCGACAAGTGAAATTGAAGTTAGCCCGCTAACACGTACCATCAATGTAATGTTTGAGGGCGATTTGTAATATAAAACTTATTGTATTAGAAAACTTGGGTCATGTAGTCATATTTGGCTTCTTGTAATAGAAAGTTCTATAATTGTTGTGATGTATTTCATTATTTTTTATTTCTGTATTCTATATATCTTTTAACTTTTCAGGCAATGATGTATCTCGGTATTATTTTGATTTACATGATGTTTGATGTTATGGCACATGGCCATGACGGGAATGGCCGTGAGGATCCACCTCCTCCGGATCACGGGTAAATATTCACTTCTAACCGGTTATAATTTCTATAAATGGGTAATATTCACTTCTAACGGGTAATAATGCTATAAATGGGTTATATTCACTTCTAACGGGTAATAATTGTTATTTATGGGTTATATTTACTTTTAAAAGGTCATAATTGCTATTTATGACTTATATTCACTTCTAACAGATAGAATTGCTATAAATGGGTTATATTTACATCTAACGGGTCATAATTGCTATTTATGAGTTATATTTAATTCTACCATGTCATAATTGCTATTTATGAGTTATATTCATTCCTAACGGGTCATAATCGCTATAAATGGGTTATATTTACTTCTAAGGGGTTATAATTGCTATAAATGGGTTATATTTACTTCTAATGGCTGATAAATGCTATAAATGGGTTATATTCACTTCTAACCGGTCATAATTGCTATAAATGGGTTATATTCACTTCTAACGGGTTATAATTGGTATGAATGGGTCATATTCACTTCTAACCGGTTATAATTGCTATTTATGGGTTATATTCACTTCTAACATAGTTGCTATAAATGGGTTATATTCAATTCGAACGGGTTATAATTGATATTTATGGGTTATATTTACTTCTAACGGGTCATAATTGATATTTGTGGTTTATATTCACTTCTAACGGGTTAGAATTGCTATAAATGGGTTATATTTACTTTTAACGGGTCATAATTGCTATACATGGCTTATATTCACTTCTAAAAAGTTATAATTGCTATAAATGGGTTATATTCACTTCTAACGGGTCAGAATTGCTATTTATGAGTTATATTTACTTCTAAAAGGTCATAATTTCTATTTATGGGTTATATTCATTTCTAACGGGTCATAATTGCTATAAATGGGTTATATTCACTTCTAACGGGTCATAATTGCTATAAATGGGTTATATTAATTTTTAACGGGTTATAATTACTATTTATGGGTTATATTCATTTCTAACGGGTCATAATTGCTATTTATTAGTTATATTCATTCTAACGGGTTAGAATTGCAATAAATGGGTTATAATTACTTCTAACGGGTCATAATTTCTATAAATGGGTTATATTCAATTCTAAACGGTCATAAGTGCTATAAATGGGTTATATTCACTTCTAACCGGTCATAATTGTTATGAATGGGTCATATTCACTTCTAATGGGTTATATTCACTTATAAGGGGTCATAATTGCTATTTATGAGAATTGCTATTTATGGGTTATATTAATTTCTAACGGGTCATAATTGCTATAAATGAGTTATATTTATTTCACGGGTCATAATTGCTATAAATGGGTTATATTTACTTCTAACGGGTCATAATTGCTATAAATGTGTTATATTCACTTCTAACGTGTCATTAATGCTATAAATGGGTTATATTCACTTGTAACGGGTTATACTTGGTATGAATGGGTCACATTCACTTTTAAATGGTTATAATTGCTATTTATGGGTTATATTCACTTGTAACGGGTCATAATTGATATAAATGGGTTATATTCACTTCTAACGGGTTATAATTGCTATGAATGGGTCATATTTACTCCTAACGGGCCATAATTGCTATTTATGAGTTATATTTACTTCTAACGGGTCATAATTGCTATTTATGGGTTATATTCATTTCTAACGGGTTATAATTGCTATAAATGGGTTATATTCTAACGGGTTATAATTGCTATGAATGGGTTATATTCACTTCTAAGGGGTTATAATTGCTATTTATGGGTTATATTCACTTCTAACGGATCATAATTGCTATTTATGAGTTATATTAACTTCTAATGGGTTAGAATTGCTAGAAATTGGTTATATTTACTTCTAACGGGTCATAATTGCTATAAATAGGTTATATTCACTACTAACCGGTTATAATTGCTATATATGGGTTATATTCACTTCTGACGGGTCATAATTGCTATTTATGAGTTATATTCACTTCTAACGGGTTAGAATTGCTATAAATGGATTATATTTACTTCTAACACGTCATATTTGCTATAAATGGGTTATATTCACTTATAAACGTTTATAATTGCTATAAATGGGTTATATTCACTTCTAACGGGTCAGAATTGCTATTTATGAGTTATATTTCGTTCTAACGGGTCATAATTGCTATTTATGGGTTATATTCATTTCTAACGGGTTATAATTGCTATAAATGGGTTATATTCACTTCTAATGGGTCATAATTGCTATAAATGGGTTATATTCACTTCTAACGGGTTATAATTGTTATATATGGGTTCTATGTACTTCTAACAATGAATTGTAAATGTTTGTACAAACTTCGATTTAGTACGTTTGGCCGGTCTGTTTGTATGTTAGTACGTAATAGCATGTGGTTTTATTAAAACGGCGTATTTTATATTTGTTGGTCGTAATATATATTTAATACACACGTTAAATTAAAAAATATTTAAAAACCAAAAATATTAGCGGCGACACCTTTAGTGGCGACATTGGTTAGCGGCGACTTATAATAAGGAAAATAAATAAATAAAAAATAATTAAAAAATCAATAGTGATGACACCTTTAGTGGCGACATTTAGAAATAGTTGCGAAAGGTGGGCTATGGCGGCGATGTATTAGCGGCGACACATTAGTGGTGACTTGTCGCCACTAAAAGCAATTGTGGCGACATTTTTGGGCTTTTGCGGTGACGCACGTGTCTATGTACGGGAAGCAAGGACTCGATAGAAATATATTATTAGGGTTCACTGAATTTTGATGGAGGGAAAGGAAATTGAGGGTGGATAAGAGGAGGGAGAACTAAAAACTCAAATGTATACCACCATATATTTTCTTATGTTTAGTAATTTAGACCCGGTTTCATAATAAAAAAAGTAGGGTTAAAAGTTTTAAAATTTTTAGTGGTGGTTTTTCAGTAAAAATCGGGGTTGGATATGGCTATCATCACTATTTTTAAGTCCCATTTTAGACCCGGTTCCTTAATTAAAAACCGGGGTCAAAAGTTTTGAAAATGGGTTGAATCCCATTCTTACCGTCTTGAGCTCCATTTTATGCTTTCGGCCTCCTTTTTTTAAAACTTTGACAAAAATCAGAACTAATAGTAGTTTTTGTACTAGTGAGACACCTTCTGATCCTTGAAATTCAGAGTTAAATCTTCGTGTTCACATTGAATTTATGAGAACGACACCGTTTGCTACTTGAAATTCACCATTAAATCTTCGTGTTCACATTCGATTTTATGCGAACCACACCGTTTGCTCCTTGAAATTTTCAGTTAAATCTTTGTGTTCACACCGGATATCATGCAAACGACACCGTTTGCTCCTTGAAATTCACCCTCAAAATCTTGGTGTTCACACTGAATTTTACGCTTATAAAAAGCTCTTCAAATCATCCATTTAGTCAGGGATTCAGTTCAATTCAATTAGTGATTCATGACTTCAGTTCTGATACACTAGCATTTAGAGAGGTTCTTTAATCAATGATTCAGTTCCGGTTTTCACTGATAGAGATCAGAGATACAGAGATAAGCAGGTAATTCTTGTAATAAATTTGCGATTTTGTTTTGGATTTCCTTTAATTTCAAAATGGTATCTTAATCTCGTCGGTCTGACAACTCTTTTTCTGACAACAAATCTGTTGCCGTGTTTTGTAATCGTATCTTAATTTCCTTTAATTAGTGACATGTATCTTGTAAGCAACAAATTCAATTTCTAGTCGTAACGTTTATTTTATACCTTTAGTGAGGTTTTATTTCAAATTTTTTGACAGGTGCTTCTAAATTTTTTTTTGTAAGCATTCTTCAATTCTTGTTCATTTAATTCATTTTATTTTATATTGTCGTGATCATGGCATGGCAATTAACTCTGAATGTTTATTATCATACAGGGAAAGGAAGAATGTATGGTTCATAACATGTTACTTGTTCATAGGTAATGCTAATCTTCGATCTCAGTTCTTGATATTCAATCTACATAATGTTTTCTTTAAGTGTATTGTGTTGGAGATCGTGACGAAGCATCCCTTGGTGTTGTCCCTAGATTGACTATGTTTTCCCCGTTTTGGATCACGGGGAAAACACTTAGGATTTGGGCATGTTACCGGGTCTTTGTTTATATTTATACGTGGTTGTTTTATATTTGAATTCTTTAGGATTTGCATGCTAGAGAATTTTTGAGAAATTTATAAAACAAAGAGATTTATAAATGAGTTTATATTTCTACGCGCATAAGAATTGGCAACGTTAATATAAAAGGTGTTTATATTAAACAGTGATTAAAAAGGAGTTTTTGTCACGTAAAATTGCTAATTCGCAAACTTGTTAAAATATTATTTTAACCGGAAAAACAAAAACCCGTTTTTCGAAAAGTAAGTCACGCGCCACCCGTATGACGACACCACCCAAATCTAACGAAACTTGGATGATTGTCGAGCATTAGCACGAGTCATGCCTTGTGGAGTTGTGTGGAAGGTGAGTGTGGCAACCCGCAATATTGGTAGTCGAGCTTAAGCACGAACAAATGATTGGGCTAGGGTACCAACGTGTGTCTTGACGGGCGACTTACAAATTCTTCTATAAAGCTTAAATGACATTGATCTCTAGCCGAGTCATTTAAGAAATAAAAAAAGGATTGGTGTATGAAGGGATCAAACATGCCTTAGACATTTGACGTCAAAAGGATCCCGCAAAAATCTAAGAGTTGCAATGGTTGCAATCGGTAAATTGTCTACCGGACTAAATAAGTTATTTCGTGATCCACGGTAAACCCGTCACAAGATAGAATGAAATACGGTTCTTAAGCCTTGTTCAAATAATTGAGTTATTATAACTATTGGGTAATTACTTCTACAAGGATTTGACAACTAAAATTTGTACTCTAATTTTGTAGATGGCATGCAACAACGCTTCTACATCATCATAGAACTCTATTTCCCTAAAATTGTTCCTCAAAAAGGCCAAACTCGATGGCCAAAACATTGTGGATTGGTTCATGCAACTAAGGATAGCCCTTAGGTATGAACAAAAGATGTGGGCCATCGAGGAGCCTTTGCCGGAAGCACCTGCGGCTAGTGCGACTAGGGCGGTCCGAGACGCGTATGATAAGCGCGTCAAGGAAATGAACGAAGTTGCTTGCATTATGCTCTCGTCAATGATTCCTGAGCTTCAAAAGATAATGGAACATTTAGGGGCATATGACATGCTTAACTAGCTAAAGGAAATGTTCCAACAGAAGGCTAAGCTAAAGCGCTTCGAGTGCCTAAAGTCCCTTTTCGACTGCCATATGCAGGAGGGCGGAAATGTGAGCGTTCACGTGCTTAAAATGAAAGAATTGGTTGTTCGGTTGGAGAGGTTGGAATTCCCGTTAGGGAGGGAGTTAGCGGTGGATGTGATCCTCCGTTCTCTTCCTAGTTCCTTTTCACAATTTGTGTGGAACTATCATGTCCATGGCATGGACAAGTCCCTAATGGAGCTTCACGGAATGTTAAAGACCGTTGAGTCTGACATGTCCAAGAAGCCCTCCTCGTCCAACCCCGTCCTAGCCATTCAGGGAGGCGGAACCAAAAGGAAAGGCGCTCCCCCCTCCAAGGGAAAGGGTAAGGGGAAGGTTGCAAAACCTAACACGAGTCCGGCCTTGAAGAGCAAGGGGAAAGCCGTGATGGTTCCACCGGCCGAGGACCCTGAGGAAGCCGAGTGCTTCCACTGCAAGGAAAAGGGGCATTGGCGGAGTTCTTGCCCAAAGTACCTCGAGGAGCTCAAGCGGGTAAAACCGAAGGGAGCAGGTAACTCAGGTACGTTTATGATTAAACTCCACAATACCGCTACTTCTAACGGCTGGGTACTTGATACCGGTTGTGGCACTCATATTTGTAATAATGTGCAGGTGCTAAAAAGAAGTAGGGCGCTGGGTGTTGGAGAGCTTGACCTAATCATGGGAAAAAAGGATGTGGTTCCCGTGGAGCGGATAGGGAGTGTTGATCTCACCTTTCCTTCGGGACTTGCTATTACCTTGTTGAATGTTTGTTTTTCACCCTACGTGGCACGAAACATTATTTCCTTTCACGCTTTATTTCAGGATGGTTATAAGTTTAATTTTGATAATGGAATTATTTCTTGTTTGAGAGATGATGTTCATTACTTTAAAGCTTATCCATGTTATGGGATTTATAAAAAAAGTGTGTGTTTGGATGGTAATAAATCAATCATGAACATTGATTCGAAGTCCAAAGGTGTATTGGACAAGTTGTCTTTGTGGCATAGTCGTCTTGGCCATATAAACAAGAAACGTATCGCCAAACTCCAAGTGGATAGGATTTTGGAATCGTTTGATCACGGTTCAAGCGAAGTATGCGATTCTTGTTTATTAGGCAAAATGACTAAAGCGCCCTTCACTGGCGTTAGTGAAAGGGGCAAAGATTTGTTAGACATTGTTCAAACGGATGTGTGTGGTCCGTTCAGGTCTGCTACAAGAAACAACTGTAGGTACTTCGTTACTTTTACTGATGATTTCAGTAGGTATGGTTATGTTTATTTGATTAAGCATAAGTCTGAAACCTTTGAGGTGTTTAAGACATACCAAAACGAAGTGCAGAATCAATTGGGCAAGCGGATTAAGATTCTCAGATCCGATAGGGGTGGTGGGTATATTAGTACCGAGTTTCTTGATCATCTTAGAGGTTGTGGAATTATTTCACAACTTACTCCACCCAGGACACCACAATTAAATGGGGTCGCCGAGAGGAGGAACGGAACTTTATTGGATATGGTTCGGCCCATGATGAGTCGTACAAATCTACCCGCAAGTTTTTGGGGTTATGCTTTGGAAACCGGTGCTAGGACCTTAAACCTTGTACCAACAAAGAAGGCTGCACGTACACCGTTCGAGATGTGGCATGGAAGGGTTCCTTCGCTAGCCTATCTCAAGGTCTGGGGTTGTGAAGCTTACGTGAGACGTGAAGCTCAAGTCAAACTTGAACCCAGAGCTGAGAAGTGTATTTTCATTGGCTACCCAGCTGTTTCTATGTGATATTTGTTTTACAAATCTTCGGAGAACAAGGTGTTTGTTGTGCTCGAAGGGCGGTCTTCCTTGAAAGGGAGATGGTATCTGCAGAAGCCAGTGGGAGGCAAGTCGATCGAGAAGAAATTCTAGATGACACCAATGATCAACCTGATGTTGGCACTAGTACCGCTTCTAAGGTCGGCGTACCAGAAGAAGTGGAACCTCAACCAATGGTGGATGAGGTACCTGATACACAACCATTAGAACTCCGTAGATCTGGTAGAGTTCGTAATGAGCCGTAAATATATGGGTTTCTCATATCTGAGGGAGATGAACTATTGGTGGATCATAGTGAACCGACCAACTACCGAGAAGCCGTAGCGGGCCCTGAGTCTGCTAGGTGGAAGGAGGCAATGGACATTGAGATGCAATTCATGGCGGATAATCAAGTCTGGGACTTGGTTGATCTAGTACCTGGCCATAAGCTAGTAGGGTGCGAATGATTCTTTAGGAAGAAGACTAACATGGATGGAAAAGTAGACACCTTCAAAGCCCGACTGGTAGCAAAGGGTTTCACTCAAACTCATGGTGTAGACTATGATGAAACTTTTTCTCGAGTGGCTATGTTGAAGTCTAGTAGGATATTAATGGCTATCGCTGCATATTACAATTAAGAAATATGGCAGATGGATGTCAAGACTGCTTTCCTTAACGGGAAGTTGGCAGAGGAGGTTTACATGGCACAACCTGATGGTTATGTAAACCCCAAATATCCTAATAAAGTTTGCAAGCTTAAGAGGTCCATTTATGGACTTAAGCAAGCATCTAGGAGTTGGAACACTTGCTTTGATGAAAAGGTTAAAGAGTTTGGCTTTTCTAAAAGCAAGGATGAACTTTGTGTATATGTCAGGGCTATTGGGAGTGCTGTTGTTTTCCTAGTCTTGTATGTAGATGACATACTACTCATAGGAAGTGACGTGACTACCTTGCACGAAGTGAAAACCTGGCTTGGGAGTTGCTTCTCTATAAAAGACATGGGAGAAGCAGCATATATTTTGGAGATAAAGATCTATAGAGATAGATCTAAAAGACTCATTGGTTTGAGCCAGAGTACGTACATAGATAAAGTCTTAAAGAGGTTCAAGATGCAAGATTCCAAGAAAGGGAATTTGCCTATGTTGCATGGTATGGCGTTGAGCAAGTCTCAATGTCCTAGTTCTCAAAAGGAACTAGAGGAAATGAGTCGAGTCCCGTATGCTTCGACAGTGGGATCGATCATGTATGCTATGCTATGTACTCGACCTGATGTGTCGTATGCCTTGAGCATGACGAGCCGATATCAGGCTAACCCAGGTCAAAATCATTGGGTTGTGGTTAAAAACATCCTTAAATATCTTCGGAGAACTAAGGAAATGTTTTTAGTGTTCGGTGGATCGGATGAGCTCAGAGTTACTGGATATTCTGATGCTAACTCCCAAACGGACAAGGATGATTGCCGGTCTCAATCGGGATTTGTATTCTTGTTAAATGGTGGAGCAATAAGTTGGAGAAGTTCCAAGCAAGATACCATGGCCGATACAACCATGGAGTCAGAGTATATTGCTGCAAGCGAGGCTGCTAAGGAAGCCGTCTGGATGAAGAAATTCATTCAAGACCTTGGAGATGTTCCTAGCATCGCTAACCCTATTGAGATCTTTATGAAAATGAGGGTGCAGTAGCTCTAGCTAAGGAACCAAGAGCGCATCGACGTACAAGACACATTGCTCGGAAATATCATTTTATCCGTGATATCATTGAGAATGGAGACATCGTGGTTAGTAGAGTACCGACTGAGGGGAACTTCGCAGATCCACTCACCAAACCTTTGTCATAAGTTAAGCATGATTCTCATGCTAAGTCTATTGGTATTAGATTAGCTAGTGACCTGGTTTAATTATTTTAGTTGTATTTGTTATTGAGAATGTTAAAGCAATAATGTATATCTTATTGTAATGACTATTAAATGGGGATTTAATATACGCATGATGCGATTACTTTATGAAACATTATTGTGTTCTATCTTTAAATGTTTAATACTTCCTTGAATAAACTTGTTTATTCTAAATACTCCACGATCGGTCGTTATTCATTGGAAGGAAGATGTGAATTAAGATCGAGGCGAGTGGTTGGTAAAGTATTCATCTTTGATTGAATACGTGTTTACACAACACTAGCATGTACTTAATGGTGATTAAGTAATTGGAGGACCCGTACCTCAGTTTACCTCATGGATATTATCACGAGTAAATGAGGATGATAATATTATTTATCCTTTTACTCGAGATGTATACGTTGCTTGATTATTAACATGGACATGTTTAGATTGCTTGCTAACGCTGTTCGTAACTGGCTGTTATAGGGGAAGTTTTCAGGCAAGAACTTGTTATTATGATAGGGCGGTGTAGTCAAAGGTATTCGTTGCTCTTTGGAGAGATATCCTTGGGCCCCTCGTTGACTAAGCTAATGGCAAATCAAAATGCATGGCCGTGCTCAAGTTAAATTGATAATGGATCAATTGTGCAACTTGTATTGTTAGTCATAGTTAGTCTATATCGAGAAACATAATCATGAATGATTTGGGGTTGATCATGTTCCATGACCTGCATTCACATCGGATATCGTGAACGAAGGGATAAGTAATCACTTATGTGTAGGACCTTTCCTTTTGGTGAGGTATTTGTTTTGGGAAGACAAACCCTGTGCTGACTTGGGGGCATAGATGCCTTGGTAGAGGCCGCTCTATGTCGGTGACGCCTTTCTTGAGTTTGTCATGTGCAAGTGGGAGTCTGTTGGATTATGCCCACTGATACACACACGAGTTGGTATCATGGCTGATGAAGCAAGGGCCTATTGGGTCACACGCCAAGTATCGATTCTGGCATCACGGATGGTCTAATGAGAGAGAAAACCAGAAACTGATTCTTGTGGGCCAAGGCACGCCCGTGCCAATATGAGGTACGGCCGTGCCCTATGGGTAGGCACGAGCCCAAGTCGGGCGTGATTTGGGCGTGGCCTATGGCTAGGTACACCCGTACCTCTGGGAGGCACGCCCGTGCCCTGAGCCCAGTGGACAGGCACGAGCCCAAGTCGAGCGTGACTTGGGCGTGGCCTTTTGGGCTGGCACGCCCATGCCTTATGGAGTAACAGCCTCTTTACTAGGCTTTCAAAGCTAGTTAAAGGGTGTTTATGTGCATTGATCTTGTAACAGCCATGAGATTTATTGTTGCACGTTTTTTGAACTCAATTTTAAGTTCTATATAAACCACATGAAGTCATATGTTTTTGGTTATTTGATTAAAATACCAAAAGTTGATACAAATTGCATAATTCTCTCAAACACACAAAGACATCCAAGGCTTTGGTACTTTTGTGTTGATCATCTTGGTGGTGTTTAGGTTGGCATACCTAACACTCTAGCAAGTGGGAAACGACCAAGACTTGGTGTGGACATCGATAGAGGTGTACACGTTAGTACACGCATTTCCAAACTCCAAATCCATTTGACTAAGGAACATAGCTTCAAGGGTATGAAACTATTTCTTCTTGTCTTTATTTTGTTGCTTAACCATGTTTAGAGTTTTGGTCCATATGGTGGGCACATTCATGGTCAAATTTTGAAACTCTTTTTCTACTTGTTTTGCTTCCGCTGTGATTTTGGACCACGAAAACCCAATATGCTCTCTGGCACCAAACCTGCTGCTATCTCCAAAGAATTTCTTGCAACAATTCTTTATCTTCCCCGACGGAATCTGACTCCAGCCACCGCTAATGCCAAGGACCTCCTCTTCACATTCTTCTAATACCCAGAAGTGTACAAGGTTAAAGAAAACTCAATGGTTCGCACTCGTCTCCATAGAGAGTGGGATTGCATAGTTGCTCATCTCAATTTCTGCTTGACTAGCAAGACAGGTGGTCTTGATCAAGTTAATGAAGTTGTATTAAAATTGGTCTATGCCCTAATTCATGGTTAAACCATTGACTTCGCTAAAATTATCATGGACAGTCTTATTGCTTCATTGACTTCGCTCCAGGTCCCAACACATACCCTTTCCACGGTTTGTATCCCTGATCATTTACTCCTTGCTGACTCCTTAAGAGTATAACTCCGCTTCTTATCCTGTTTCTGCTCTCACTCTGCCTGGATCTATATGGGCGGGTTCTTCGTCAGTATTTAATCCATCGCTCACCGAAGCGATGCTCTGGTATGTCTCTTTGAACCCTCTCCTGAAACTCCTACTCCACTGTCCGGCTTATCATGTGAACAACAACCTACCCACTCTAAGACTATATCCTCTTCTCCCAAAACCAAGAAAAGAAAAACTACTTGTAAACCATCCTAACCAGAACCACAATAAGAAAATGCCACAAAACCTCATACCCTTTCTAAACATCCTAAACATACTACTTCCCACATATATTGACCAGCCTCGTGAATAAACAAGTAATGCACGTCTCCAAATGTGGTGGTTGTAGCGTGGTCAAACTCCAACTTCAGAGGCTGTTTTCCATTTTTCTCCCATTGAGGTATTAGTTTTAGATTTTTTTCCCTTACCCCTTGTGCGGGGTGGTATAGTTGCAATTACGGTTAGAAACTAATAGTCTAAATAAATTATAATAAAAGGATAAATATAGAAAATAAATGAATCATAATAAGACTTATTTACTACCGGTCACGTGACCACCAATGGGTCGACGATTCAAAAGGCGGTGGATCCTCACGGTCATCCGCGTCATGGCCACATGCCATAACGTCAGCCATCATGTACATCAAAACAATAGCAAGATACAAGATATATAGAATACACAAATAAAAAATTAATGAAATACATTACAACACTAAACACATTGGTTTAGTGTGTGTATACCCTATGTGTGTGTGTTTGTGTGTGTATACACACACACACACATATATATATATATGTGAGTTATGTTGAGTAAAGTCCATTTAAAAAATATAGTTTTAAAATTTTAATATTAAATCACATGTGAATTACGACAAATTACGAAAATGCCACTCCGCCCAAAATTTTAAAATTTAATGTGAACTATTGATATAATTGATCAAAAGGCTAAATCTCTGGACTATATTGATACGAAAATGCCATTCCGCCTAAATTTGTAAAAGCATCACATGGACTATATTGAACATTGTTCATATATATATATACATATATATATATATATATATATATATATAAATAGAATATACACACTTAAATGTTACTATTTAAAAATTTTCAAATAATATAAATGTTTGATTTATTATCAATTTAACAACTAAACATCAAGTTTAAAAACTATTTTAATTGTTATAAACATCAAAATTTATAAATAATCAAATTAATAATTAAAAATCACAAAATACACAATAACAACAATAATTAACAACACAATTAACAACAATTAACCCTAATTAACAATAATCGACACTAATTAACAACCATAAAAGAGTGTTTTATTCAATTAACACTAACTAACAATAACTAACAACAATATACACTTCACACACACATACACACAAACACACACACTAAAACATACACTTCACACACACACAGCACTCACACTTAAAGCGCACACACACAGACACACCGACTCACACACACACACGAACATAGAAAAAAAACACACACGAACACAAAAACAAAACACACACATACACACAGAAAAAAAAACACACACACCCAAACAAGCACACAAAAAATAAGGGTCAACACACACATAAAACACAGACACACCGACTCACACACACACGAACACACAAACAAAACACACACATTCACACAGAAGACACACACACACACACCGAAACAAGCACACAAAAAATAAGGGTCAATTGAAGGGTACCTTGTGGGTGTTTAGTG